>ML830453.1:90469-124086 GCA_009831015.1 Picea engelmannii | reverse complement strand
TGAGAGGTCTTTGAGGGTTCATTCCATGAGGGCGTGACAGAGTGTTGAGACTCTGAATCCCAGTGCACGGAGGAGGCACTTCTGAACTCGAAGGAGTCAGACAAAGACGTGTTAAGGGCACAAGCCTGGAATCATCAACTCACACAGAAGGAGGACTTTGGGTTTGCTGAACACCTCAATAGTCAAGGCAGTGTAGCTGAGGCACTGTTGTGGATAGAACCTTTACTGGGAGTTATGTAGGAGCTCTACCCAGAGGGTATAGAGCATGTGTACAGAAGTGCATAGAGGAAATAACTCTGTTGTGAGTTCAGAGAGACCAGAATTCTGTTGAGGATTCTGAGGAGATCCATCTGGAGGACGTCGAGCGAAGTGTGCAGATGACACAGGAGGAAGGAACTCATTGAGTTCTGTCATTTGAAGGAAGCAGAGTCCACTAAGGGACCTATATTGGGTTGCTGAATACCCAGAAAGACTCAGAATGGAGGTTGCTTGAGCAAGGAGCCAGGGAGGCATCTATATTCCCTCAAGGGGGTCTGAGTTTTGTGGAAGCTTAGGACAGATAGCGCTTTGCGCGCAAAGACTCTGCAGGAGTGCAGGAGCCAAAGAATCCTGTGAGGATTCAAAGGGCAGAAGCTATGGAAGGATAGCGTTTTCATACGCACAGGCGAGACATCAAGTTGAGGGTTCGCAGAGGGGAAGAAACGCAAGGGTCCAAGCCTTTGGGAACGAAGAATTCTTCCAAGTCTGGGAAGAAACCACAGGAAGCTCGAGGGAGCACAGCAACCGTCATATCTTAAGAAGAAATCCCGCCATTCGTTGGATCGGGAGAAGTAGTGCATGGTTTAACCTCAAGAGGAGGAGCACACGGGAGAAGGGATCTGAGTCATCAGATCTCAGACCAGATCGCCGACAGCCGTCAGATCGGCAGAAGTTGTACAGGGCTTAATAGTCGAGACATCGGACTTCGGGAACTCGGGATTCTCGAGGTCACAAGAATCCGGACAGCGCAAGTCGCGAAGTCCCGACGGGATCTGGACCGTCCATTGGCAGAAGGACACATGGCGTGAGATCTCTGAGGATCGAGATTCGGCGTTCGACGTTTGGCGATGAAAGAGTTTTATGCCTCGTGAAATCGCGAATAGCGATTTCCCAATTCAACGGGAGCCATCGATTGTGACGAGGACAGGTGGCACGCGATCCCATCATATCGGGGTTCGGCGTTCAGAGTTTTCGACATCACAAAACTCTTGCATCGTGGATTCGCGATCCGCGAAGTCCCGAAGAGGACGTGGCAGTGTGGGACCCCAGGTACTAGTGGAAGACAGGTGGCGCGATCTCAGAGAATCGGCACCTCAGCGCTCGGGGTTTTGAAATACGGAGTGTTTCCATCGGAAAGGGTGATTTCCCGATAGAACGAGGGGGAGACAGGTGTCAAGGCGTAGGCCTCACCAGAGGTGCTGACAGGTGGCTTGATATCGGGGTTTCGACATTCGAGATTTCCCAATGCAAGAAATTCATGACAGTTGAAATCGCGATCCCACGATTCTCGATCGCACGAGCGCAGGAGTGACGTAGTTGAGTGAGACCTCCGGAGAAGGTGGAGGACAGGTGTCATCGGGGTTCGGGGTTTTGGCATTCAGAGAATCGGAGTTCTCGACGCCAAGGAGTTCTTACATCGTGGATTCGCGTGAACCGCGAAATTACGAAGTGACGTGGCGTGTGGGACCGCGACCGCCAGTGGAGTACAGGTGGAAGTATATCGGAGTTCGAGGTTCGGGGATTCATAGAGAAAGTGAATCACGACATTTCATGCGCCGATTTCCCGATAGGGAAATCTCCAGTAAGGGGAAGTGTTGACTCGTTGACCATCGAGAGTTTGGGTTTTAGGTTGCATGTGAATTGTGTTCGCGTGAACCGCGAACTCCCAAGTCGTGATATCCCAATTTCCGAAGGGGGGATATCGTCGAAGGAACCTAGTGTACTGTGGGTAACTCTCGAGGGGATATTGGAGGAGTCCCTTGACTCTTCGGGCCGGGAATTAGAGAAGGTCCTGGTGAGAGCAGGGTGGGTGGAACCGTGAGGGTTGCGAAACCTTGCATCACGAGGAAAGAGCAAATGTTTTGGAGCTACAAAGTGCTAGGGTTTTCCTGTAACCCTAATTTGGTTGGACCTTGTAGGTCAGACATAGGTTGTCTCATGAGGACCCTGTGGGTTGCACAATAGTCATCATGCCAATTCCTGTGTGACAGAGAATCTTAGTCCTGTGAGGCTAAGGAAAATTTGGGGGAAATGTTAGTTCCAAATTGTTGAGTTCTGAGGAAAGGCTACAGGTCAGTGTTACAATATTGCTAGTCAGCTACAGGTTTACGAGTTTTTGTACACATTTGATGCTTGGTATGGTATAGGTTGACGGTTTGGGACATGCATGAGACACATATATTGTGATGGTATGTTGGTGATTTTGGTACATGATTGGTAGAGAAATGTGTTAGTGATGTTGTACATCTAGTTAAGAGGTGTCCTTGGTATATGATCCATGTGAGAGGATTTGGTTGAGTATCAATGACAGTGAAAGGTTGGATAGGTTGATCAGTGATAGGTTGATTTGATAGTGACAGGTTGGATAGGTTGATGTGATGGGTTAGTTATAGCGACAAGTTTATAGTGAAAACTTGGTTATAGTGACAAGTGGATAGTGACAATGTTGGTGATAGGCTGACAATGACAGTGATTGTGGTAGTGATAGTTTGGTCTACACTTATATTTCAAGGAGGTAGTATGGGGAAAGGAAAAGGGGTTGTATCCTCCTTATGGTTGGTGCTAGAGAAAACAAGGAGTTGGAGCTTCCTTCAGGTTGGAGACTAAGAATTAGGGGGTTGTAGTCTCCTTCTAGTTGTAGCCAAAGAATTTAGAGAGTTGTAGCTTCCTTCAGGTTGGTGTCTGTAAATAGGGGGTTGGAGCCTCGTTCCAGTTGCATCTGGATAATTGGGAAGTCAGTGCTTCCTGTGAATTAATTATTGATATATATAAGAAACCATTTCATGGTTTTCTCCCATTTTGTTTTCCATGTAAATACTAGTGTATTGTGTATTTGATGTGATGATGTTGATGTGATGTTGTTTATGCTTATATTCGCGTGATATATTGAATGAAATCATAGATTATGCATTGATGATATACTATTAAATATTGTTGATAAAGTTGAATAATATATATTGTGGTTAAAAGTGGTAAAAGTTCTCATACTTATTCACCCCCCCCCCGCTTCTTAGTATTCCAACAATTGGTATCGGATAAGGTTCCTTCAAGAAATAATTTAACCACTAGAAGGTATATCATGGAGAGAAACAATTTGTATACAAATGGAGTACCACAATTCAATGGTCATAATGGCTTAGCAGTATGATATGTGGAATATCAGGATGATTTTTTTTTTACATGAACATGGATATGATGTTTGGCACTCAATTTTATAGGATACACTACTACAAAGAAACCTCCAAATACTGCAAGCAAGAAGGAATTGAAAAGGAGCACAAAAATAGCAATGGATTTTATCTTGGATGGATTACCTGATTCAATAAAGGACAAAGTGGGAAAATGTTCATCAACTAAATAAAGTTGGGATAAGCTACATAATATCTATTTTGAAGAATATCCCATGACTGATCTAGAGAATGATAAATAAAATGTAGGAACACAATAAGAAGAAAGATGCTCATCATGTCATACAAATTCATAAGAAAAATATTGTGAAGAAGGAATAGTAGATCTTGAAGCGAAATTAATCAGTGCTTTAGATGAATTGACAAAATAAAGGAAGAAAAACAATTTTCTTAAGGAACAATTCTCAATGAAGTTATGAAGAATCCCAACAGGTAATCGTGAATCTAAAATCTCATCTAGAAGAATCCAAAAGGATTGAAGAAACATACAAAATTATGATGGAAGAGAAGTAGTGTTTGGAAAAAAAAATTGCAACAATAAGAAATGAATAAATGGAAGAGTGGTAGTGTTTGGAAACCAAAATAGAAACACTAACAAAGAAATCAAAGGAAGAGAAGCAGTGTCTGGAATATGAAATAAAGGAAGCACATAAGAGAGAGAAGATTTTGACAGATTATCTGAAGGAAAGAACTTAGGAATTAAATTAGCTTGAAGAATAATTTGGTCAAGAAGAGAGAAGACTTGAACAAGAAATAATCTCCTTGAAGATCCAACTTGAAGAAGCAAATAGAACCGAAGAAGTCATGAAGATTTATATGATGAAGAAAGAAGAAGAGGTTTAGAAGATTGAAGAAGAATTTGTCACATTGAGAGTTAAAATCATCAATCTCAACAAAATTTTGAAGAGAGAGAAACAAGCACATCATCCACTGAGAATGTTGAAGAGAAGAACTTCAGGTTGCCAGAAAGAAGGAATGAAAAAAAGAGTTATGAAGAAGTAATGAAAGGAAGGAAGCATGGTCAACAAGATTCAAAGAAGAATGAGTATAAAAGATATACATCTTCAAGAAGACCTTCCACATTCAAGAAACAAAGAAGATTCAATAAAAATGAATTGATCCACATAAGAGAAGATCATGATCAACCAAGGAAGGAATTTAGAAGGAATACACCACAAATACGATCATTCTATCCCAGGTATGCAAATTTCTTTTATGGCTATTTTTTAAATTGTAATAACTTTGGACATAAAGATGTAGATTACATGGATTATGGAAGCAATGCTCAAGAAATAAATACTTATGTAGCCCAACATAACATTGAATGTTACAAATTCAATAATTATGCTTGCATAGATCATGATCGTAGAAGAATGATGGATACTTGTATGAAAGAGAAAACTGATATCAAATATAAGAAAGATTGGAAAAGAAAATAAGAACAGGTAAAGGAAGATCAGATGAATAAAGGACACCCAGGTTCCATACTCTCAAGATTTACAATAGTACTATATCAATACAAAACTATAGGGAAAAAGAAAGATGTCAAATACATGAAGGTTTGGAGAAAAAATGAAAAACAATAATAGGAAGTGAATAAGTAACATGTCCCACATATCGCAGGATTTGCAATAGTGCGAGAAAGAAAATAAGAGAAATTGAATAAATAACATGTACAAGAGATTATACTTTAAGGAATTGTAGTGCAATATCATAATGAATCCAAAGGAAAAAAGAAATAAGGCAGAGTTCAGAGAGATGATGAATCCATAGAAGAAGATGAAGATTACTTAGCATTATGGAGGATTCCTCCATCATTATGAGCAATATGGCTTGGAGACTCCCAATAAATATGAATATGGAACATGGGGAGTGTATGCAGTAGCTACTTCATATTAGAGAATCATCCTTCAAGTAGTTCAGAGTATTTACTGAGACAGATTCTGAGCAATCAAATAGCATAAGTACATAATGACAAATTGATCAATTGAGAAAGAAGTGTTCAAACAAATGTATCATTTGGCAGTTACATAGGAAGAAGTTTATGATTATATTCCACATATCTATTCAGGTAGGGATATATTTAGTACACGTTGTTCCAGACATGTAGAGTCTAATAAGACTAGTAGAAACACTTGATTCAGTTTGAGAAACATGAATAAGTGATGATCAGTTGTAGTCGTGAAGCCTTCATGATAGTGCAATGACAAATGTGTCAACATTGTGGAAAATTGAGTAGCAGAGTTATGGACATATGGACAGATATTGATTCATGATATCTTTAGAAGGTACATAAATCATGGGTCAGAAAATATTCATAAAAATGTATTTACAATTGGAATCAGTGAAATAAGTTGGTCATAGAAAGGAAAGCAGTGAAAGGAATGATAGAAAAGGGAAAGAGAAACCATCAAAAGAATTTATATCATCAGAATAAAATCATCGAACAATATGGTCAATTGAACATGAAAAATTAATGAAGAAATCAAGTAATGAATCATTTTTATATATGTTAGTGAATTTCAAGAGGAAACATCAATGGAATATAAGAAGCACTAGAAGAGATGAAAGGAAACATTTACATATATCCCTACATTGATCTACATGACATATTCTAGAGAAGTCAAGGGAAGATAATTCATCAGAGAAATATATCCAGAAAGGAATATCAGTAGCATATAGATAGGGGGATACATATCGATAGGGGGAGTTACCCTTTTTCCCATGAACAAGAACTTGGAAATAAACATGTGAAGAGAAAGAGAAAAGACATGGAAACAAAGAGAAATACAATATGCATGAAGACAGAGGGAGAATCCCCAGGGAGAGACACCATTTTCCATTGTTGTCAAAAAGGGAGAGATAAGAGAAATTCCATGGATGCAAGGGGAGCAAAGGTCAAAAGGGGAGCATGAGCATGAGTATACATGAGATTTTCCATCAATACATTCCATTAGTTTTTCCATCAATGCCAAAGGGGGAGATTGTTGGGAAATGGGTTTGGAAAGTTGGTTTTCATTGATGTCAAACCATGGAGATTAATGTCAACCCTTGGATAAGTCTAGAATCCCTAGAGATTTGGTTAATATTGATGGTAAGTTATTTATCATTGATGGAGTGGTTGATGTCAGAAGATGTGACAGATGCACTTGATGAAGTTTACATGAATCCCCAAAGGTGTTGTTATGGGACCTAAATTTGGTTGAGGTATAATGAAATGAAGGATATTGTAAATGTAGGTAAGACACTCACATATTGATGACACTCACAGATGTATATTACTCGTCATGCCATTTTTTGTGATAAGTGGTATGCCACGTGCATGGATGATTTTAGGGGATAAATTTCTCTCATGGGATAATTTTCCATGGTTTTTCCAAAAACTAGATTCGTTATTTTAAAAATTATTCGCCCAAATTATATAGGATAAAATTGTTTTACCTTAAAAATCACAAATTTTTTATAAAAAACTATATAAAATCCTTATAAATTTGATTATTTTTACAAAAAAATTGCCAAACGTTTAGAGTTGGCATATGAAGGATTAGTAAGATTCGCCAAGGTTTCTACATTTTAAAACAAATTTCCATCCTTAAAATCATCCCTAGTCATGTGGTTCCTCACAGTTGAGGAGATATGGCATTGTGAAGTTGGAAGCCCCAAAGAATGTTCAAGAATCCCCTAGTTGGTTACAATTCAATTAATGAAAGAGTAAGGTGGTTGTGACATGAAAGTACTAGAATCCCTAAGATTAAGGAAATAGGTTACTATGAAAAATTATATCAACATGTCAAGGAGTCTCTCATAAGCACACACACACTTATATTGAATATCTATATTGTGAATGTTATGGTCTAGTACTTTGGTTTATTGGTTAATACGATGAAAAGTATGAGGCAACGAAAAAAGTGTGAGGAAAGAGAGGAAGTTTTGGAGCTGCATAGTGCTAGGGTTTTTCTGTAACCCTAATTTGGATAGCTCTCACAGGTCAAACATAGGGTGTCCCATGAGGACCCTGCGGGTTGCATAATAGTTGTCATATGAGGATCCGAGTGACAAGGAGTCTTAGTCATGTGTGGATAAGGAACATTTTTGGGAAATGTTAGTACCAGGTTTATAAGGTGTAAGGAAAGGATATAGTTTAGTATTATTGTAAAGCAGGTCAACTACAATTTTACAAGTTGTTGTACATGGTTGATTCTTGGTATGGTACAGGTTGATGGTATGGGACATGAATGAAACACATATATTTTGATGGTATGTTGGTGATCTTGGTACATGCTTGGTAGAGGAATTTGTTGGTGATGCTTGAAATCTAGTTGAGAGGTGTCCTTGATATATGATCCATGTGAGAGGATCTCATTGAGTATCAGTGATAGTGATAGGTTGGGCAGGTTGATCAATGACAGGTTGATGTGATAGTGGAAATTTGGATAGGATGATGTGACAATGACAGTGACAGGTTGGTTGATGTGATATTGATAGGTTGGACAGGTTGATGTGACAGGTTGGTTACAATGAGAGGTTGACAATGACAATGTTGGTGATAGGTTGATAGTGACAATGATTGTGGTAGTGATAGTTTTGTCTACACTTATACTTAGGGTGATAGGACGGGGTAATAAAAGGGGGTTGTATCCTCATTCTAGTTGGTTATAGAGAACAAAAGGAGTTGGATCTTCCTTTAGGTTCGAGCCTAAGAATCAGGAGGTTGTATCCTCCTTTTGGTTGAAGCCAGAGAATTCGGGGAGTTGTATATTCCTTCACGTTGGTGCCTATAAATAGGGGGTTAGAGCCTCATTCCATTTTCAACTGGAGAATCAGGAAGTTGGCACTTCCTATGAATGGATTCTTGATATATATATAAGAAAGAATTTTTTGGTTTTATCCTATTTGGGTTTCCACATAAACACTAGTGTATTGTGTATTTGATGTGATGATGTTTATGATTATATGCTCATGATATTTTGAATGCAATAATAATTGGTATATTGATGATATATTGTTGAATAGTATTGACAAAGTTGAATAATATATATTGTGGTTAAAAGTGGTAAAATTGCTCATACTAATTCGCCCCCCTCGCCCCTCTCAGTATTCCAACATTGACCATATAAAATAAGCAGAGATATGTATGTATGAGGATTAATTAAATGTATATAGGGTAGATAGTTATGTTACCTTCATTTACCTTTGCATGCACATGAATATGGTTGTTGTAGGTGGTTGGAGGTGTTCCGTGTTCATGTTTTTTCCTATAAATTATCTTCATTTCCTCCTCAATATAATATCTACAATGTTTTGGGATATCATGACCTCCAATCATGCTACAGGATAGAGAGAATCAAGTCGATTTGTTTCTGACATGCGAGAAATTTTCTATAGGATACAAATTATCCTATACTAGAAGTTGATTTTTACTATCTCGAGGATGTATCTGATGGAAAAACAATATTTGGAGAAGCTGGTTATATTTTTTATATTGATCCTTTAAGTGTTGATATTGGACATGAGTTAGGTTTTCTTGCCTATTTTTTAGAAGTGTCCTTATAGGTTATCTTGTAGAACAATCTGAATAGGTATTTTTCTTTGAAAAAAAAAGGTAAATTGAAAATGTGGTGGACATGTAAAGTGGTATGTATGATAGGATTAAGAATATGGATGTTTATGATATGAAATGAATATAATAAAAATGAAAAATAGTATGTATGAAGATGAAAATGCTTACTATATTTATTGAAGTTGATTCCGAGTGTACAATTTTATTTTGTGTAAATGGATGCAGTAATGGAGTCCTTGGTACCGACAAAAAAAAAACATTAGTGAAAAAAAATTCTGTGTTTTTTTCTCTTTTTATCTCAAGGAAGAAGTCCCATAACTGGTTTTCACTAATGCCTTAACTCATCAAGATTCTAAGAAGTTTTCCTAATGATTTTATTCATTTATTATTCATATCTAAGACTTCCTACGTTGGAGGTTTTCACCCTCATATCTGTCTTAGATGCCTTTGAGAGGTTTTCATCCAAGATTTTTATTATTATTTTTTTTCTGTATGTCATCATGGAGATGGACCGAGAGCATGACTACTATCATTCACAACCAGATTTTGTTTCTTCATTGTTGCTATGATTTATTCTTTTTTCAAGGTATTATTGATCCAATTGGATATTGGTGGCCACCCACCTATTCCAACTGGCTCAAAATAGTCTTCTAACAATTTACTATTTTTAGCAGTTTTTCGGTTCTTAAACTTCTAGGGCCATTTTGAGGGCCCAAATGAATTTTTTTCGATATCGAGCACCTCAATAATAGATAAAGGTTGTAAATGAGCCCCCAAAATGAATCTCCTCAATGATACCTTTCCAATGAGTTATTGTGCACCCCAAACAAATATCATGTGCCAAAGTTACGCCCCCGAGAAGTTGAAACACCAAACTACCCAAAATGGGGTCCACAAAATTGTTGGATTTTCATCTTCCAGGGTTAGGGTTCTGGATTTTATTTATGTTAAAAATTCCTTTAGAGCCTCATTGTAATAATATTCTTCCAAATTTGAGTAGCCGTCACATCTCTTCTTAGAGATAAGATGCCACCATTCTAGCGAGTCTTTCACTCTGTATTTCTACAATTTTGTACATTTTGCTCATTAATAGAAATTGTGTATTACTGTTTATCTGTGTTTATGGTTTCATATATGATACATTTTTGTTATATTATTGGATGTATGATATATATTTCTACATTTATTTATTATATCTCCACTCTCATTTCGTGTCGGAAATAATATGGATCAGTGGTATCAGAGCAACCTACTCTTGATCATTTTTTTCAGTGTATGTCCCCGACAAGGTTTGAGTATAACAAGTTGGGTCTCTATCTTGTATCTCTTGAATAAAACCACTCTCTCATGCCCAAGAAATTCTCCATGGTGGAAGAAAAGAAAAAAGATAGAGTAGACACTTCTATTAATTTGTTGCTTGAGCGATATCTCATGCGAGAGAGGGACGAAATGATGGAGAATTTTTCTCACATCCTTCAACACATGTATATAAGAACATGTGTGTCTTCATCAAGTGTCCACTTTTAATACACCTCACCTTTCAAGGTACAATTTAATTTTTATAGTCCCATATTTGAAGGACAGATAGATGCAGATTCCCTAGAAAAATGGTTAAATATGTTAGAAGGTTATTTCTCTGTTCATAATTTCTCTGATAGGGAAAAGATCATATTTGCACCCTTAAGTCTCTCCCCCATTTCAAACATTAGTGGGAAACTAACTTGGAGAAAATTTCCACAGAGGAGTCTAGAATATATGGGGTCGAGCCCACTTAGAATGTTTTTGTGGATGTGGTCAAGGAACGATATTACCTTGTTCACAACTATGATGATGAGTACATGAGATGGACCACAGTGCATCAAGAGAGGGATAAATCAGTGTCGTATTTCACCAATACCTTCCATACGTTGTGCACCAATATGGCTATAAAAGACTCTAAGAGAAATTTGGTTCTGAAATACCGTGGGGATCTACACAAATACATCCAAAATGAAATGGATTTTCTGGACATCTCATCATTGGGTGCTGCTTCTCGATATGTTGTTAAAATTGAGCATAAATTTAAGTACCAAAACAAGAGGGAGTTTGGGTCTACAAATACGAAACAACCAAAGTATGGTAAAGATGGACCTAACAAACAACATTCAGAAAACCAGTCCAAGCCATAGGAAAAGAAGGGAAATGAAAAGATGAAGAAGGACACTGGAAAATGGTGTGATTTCCAAAAAATACCCTGGCACAACATCGATGAATGTCGCTCAAAATAATCATTGGTGGCCAAGATCATACATAAATATTTGAACATGGATTCATAATCTGATTCAGAAAACATTGGCAGAAGACAAATCATCGATGCAGACCATAGTGCTACAGTCATGACCACGACAATTCAACCATAAGAAGAAACAGATCCTGAAGAGGAAGAGCACCTTTTTCATTCACAAATGTGGGTGAAGGGGACCCCATTGTATTTCATTTTTTATATAAGAATCCAGAAGAACCTTTTCTCAGTAGAGGTTGTAAAATAGTTGGGATTATCGACAAAACCACAGCTCGATCCATACAACATTTTGTGGCTTCGCCAAGGAAGAGACCTCTGTGTCATCCAGTAGTGTCAATTTTCATATGGCATCCAATCCTTCAAGAATGAGGTATTATGTGATGTTTCCCCATTGGATGTTTGTGATGTTCTTTTGGGCCAGCCATATATGTGGAAGCGCCATGCTATTTATGAGTTTTGACCTCGTAGTGTCATTGTTACTTTGGGGGGTCATCTCTATAGGATACTACAGGTAGTTACAACTACTGTCCCACCTAAAAAGTGTTGCAAGGTATTATCTCATACTACAAAATTCAACTTCTTCACAGTCTGTTCAAAGGGTGAAGATAAGAGCATCACAACCACTGCAGCCTTGACCCAAACACCTTCTATCCAATAGAAGAAGGTTGAGAATATTACAACAAAGTGAAAATATTCCTTTTTCACACAATCATCTCATGTAGCCTGACTGGTTGAACAAACTCAACCCTGCCAACAACAGGTTCATGACATCCTTCAACAAGCTAAGCAATGCAACTTCTCCAGCAAGGAAAGCAACTCATCAAGATGCAGATTCAAAAAACGCTTTTCTCTCACCCCCGGGAACTCAAATCAATGGAGAAAATTTCTTCCTAAAGAGGGAGGATTGATCCAGGTGGATATTGGTGGCCACCCACGTATTCCAACTATCTCAAATCAATCTTCTCACAATTTACTATTTTTAGCAGTGTTTTAGTTCCTAAACTTTTAGGGCCATTTTGAGGGACTAAACTAATTTTTTTTCGATATATAGAACCTCAACGAGCCCCTAAATGAGTTTCCTTGATGATAAATTTCCAATGATCTATCGTGCACCCAAAAATAAGATCGTATTCCAAAGTTACGCCCTCGGGAAGTTGATACACCAAACTACCCAAAATGGGGTCCACAAAACTATTGGATTTTCATCTTTCGGGGTTAGGGTTTTGGATTTTATTTATGTTAAAAAGGTCTGTATAGCCTCATTTTAATCATACTCTTGCAATTGTGAGTAGTCGTCACATCTCTTCTCAAATATAATATGCCACCATTCTAGCGAATCTTTCACTCGGTATTTCTACAGCTTTGCACATTTCTCTCATTAATAGAAATTGTGTATTACTATATCTCTTTGTTTATGGTTTCATATATGATATATTTTTGTTATATTATTGGACATCCGAGATATCGCTATACATTTCTTTATTATATCTCCTCTCTCATTTCATGCCGAAAATAATTTGGATCACTTATTGTAAGTCTTTAGTCTGCACCCATTCACTAGTAGTGGTATTCTTTCTTCATCAATGGTTCTTATCTGTACTGAACCATTATCATAACACTTTTCAATGATGTAGGGCCCTAACCACCAACTCATCAAATTTCCCTTGAAATCCATAAATCTTGAGTCATATAACAAAACTCAATGCCCTTCTTTGAAATTTTTGTACTTAATATTCTTGTCATGCCAGTGATTTCTTTGTTGTTATACCACTTCACTGTTTAAGAGGGAATGCATCCTATACTCATCTAATGCATTCATTTGGATCAATCTTTATGTTTTTTCTGAATACAAATTCATGTCTAATTCAATTGTTGTTCTCATTGTATGATATTCAAATTCAATAGGAAGCATGGATTTCTTATCATAAACTAATTCAAAAGGAGTAATCCCTATGGTAGTTTTCCATGTAATGTTGTATTCCCATACTACCTCAGTGAGTTTGTTTGACCAATATTTCTAGTTCATGATCATTTTTTTAGTAAGGATTTTTGATAGCTGTCAATTTGTGACCTATGCTTTCTCATTTGCATGAGGATGGTAGGGTGTTTACTTTCTTTGGTGGATGTTATGTTCCCTCATGATTTATTCAACAAGACTTGATGTAAATTGAGGTCCTTGATCTGTGACTATCTCCCTTGTATAACCAAATCTTGAAAATATGCATTCCTAGAGGAATGTTGCTACATTTGATTCTGTGGAATCCTTCATGGACTTTACTTCAACCCACTTTGAAAGATAGTTTGTGCATACCAAAATGTGATTCTTATGCCTTGATGGAGAATCAATTGGGACTATGAATTCCATGACACACTTTTAAAATGGTTCTAATGATACTTGGGGCTATAAATACATTCCATTCTTCTTTGTTGGTTTCCCCATTCTTTGGTGGTTTCTCTATGTAGAGTTGGCCAATAATATCCATCTTGTAAGATATTATAGGATTTACACTTGGTTTTATAATTACCATGACATGGTTCATCATGAAAAGCATGAAAGGTATAATACACCTCATATTCCCTTATGCATATCCTCAAAATCTGATCCAAATATAGTTTGAGCTAATAGCCTGCAACCCAAGTGTAGACTGAACTTTTCCGGACAATCTTGCATCTCTCCCTGTAGGCGAAATGTTGAGGAATATTTCATGTTGTAAGGTAATTTGATATATAATCAAACCAAGGAGTTTGTATTGATATGGAAAATAGGTTCTCATCTGGAAATTGGTCATCAATCATGCCATATTTAGTAGGAACAGTCAATCTAGATAAGAAACCTACAACTACATTATGTTTTCCAGGATTATCAAGAATTGTTAGATCAAACTGTCGTAATAAAAGAAACCATCTAATCATACTACAATTAATGTTAGGTTTAGTCATCAAGTATCTAATGGAAGAATGATTTTTATGTACAAAAACTTTATAACCTGTAACATAATGTATTAATTTATTGAGATCATCAACCACTACTAAAATTTTATTTTTTGTAACAATATAATTTAGTTCTACACTAGCTAGCTACTTACTTATGAAGTAAATTGCATAAGGTTTATTTTCTTCATTATGTCATAAGACTTCTCCTAAGGAGTTGTCTTATGCATCAATGTGAATGTGGAATGGGAGACCCTAATTAGGACCTTGTAAAACAAGAGTAGTTGTGAGTTTTTCCTTGATTGTTTAAAAATCTTGTTGATAATTAAGAGTCAAGTGGAATTCCACATATTTGGAAAACAAGGTAAATAGGGGAGACATATTTTACTAAAATCCTTAATAAACCTCATGTAATATCATGCATGTCCAAGAAATATTCATACATCTTTTGGTTTCAAAGGGGTAGGAAGTAAGGTGATGATTTTGATCTTCCCTTTGTATATTGCAATCCCTCTAGAGGATAGGTGATGTCCTAAAAAAATCCCTCCATTCACCATCACATTGTGTTTTTTATTTCAAAGGGATAGATTCATTTCTCTACATCTTTGGAGAACCTTATCTATATTGTCCAATGCTTCATCAAATTAATTGTCATCAGGGGTAAATTCATCCTTATATATCTCAACTTTATCATGGATGAGTTCTGAAAATATGCTGCGAATTTCTGTTTCAAAAGTGGCTAGGCCATTACATAGACAAAAAGGTAATACATTGTATGAAAATGTACCCCATGGGAAAGTAAAGGTGGTCTTTTCTTTATCCTCACAACTTATATGAATTTGATTGTATCCACTAAAACCATCCATAAAGGAAAACTATTTCTTCCCGGCCAAGACATTCAAAACTTGGTCAAGAAAATGTAGGGGAAAATGGTCCTTTCTGGTAGCCTTGTTCAAATMTTGATAATCCACACACATCYTCCACWTCCMATTCCTATTTGGCACAATAAATAGAGKATAGAACCATTCATTGTTTGAGATATGATATATGACTATGACATSAAGCAAATTTTAGAGTTCTCGTTTAACTATGTCTTTCATTACATGGTTCTTCCTTGTTTGGGGCTTCCTAAAATGTTTGMATTCATCTTTAATGTAAATGTGGTAAGTATAAATAGAAGGATGGATGTCATTCAYGTATTTATAATCCCATGCAAAAGCTTCAATATTTATTTTCAACACATATAACAGTTTTTGTTCATGATGACTAGTGAGTTTGTTATTGATTTTGAGTTTTTTTGTAGGAGTGATTTCTATGGATTTTAAAGTTGGATCTTCTATATCAATAGTAAACAAATTTGTTCATAATTCAATGCTATTTTCAATAGAAATTTCAGATATGTTATCATCATTTATCCCTTTTATTCTCACATTTTATGGATATTGATTTTGCAGAAAATTTTCAAGGAAAGTGTCCTCATCAATTGTACTATGAGCCAAGGAAGTGTGAATTATGTAAAGGGGATAGGAAGTTTTTTTTGTCAGGTCTTCTTACTCTTCCACCCACATAGGAACATTTTCTATTATCAAAGGTTGGGTGGGGGGATAAATAACAATTTTATTTTGGGAAAGGACATCAATGATGGTCATATTTCATGCTCTACAACCAATGCATGCATCTTTTGTGGCTAGCTAAGGCCTTACCAAAATGAGAGGGTATCCATTCAAATGAGACTTGGGTTGAAGGACTAGGAATTCAGTAGGATATCCCCAACATTCAATGGAAATTATGATATCTTCTAACATTCCTTTAGGTTTAACTGTGGATCTATCTTCAAGTTGTAGGATAGTTGGAGTGTTTCTCAAAAATCCCTGAAGGTTGAGTTTCGTTATGGTATCTTTATTCAGAATATTTATTGCAGATCCTAGATCAATAAGGGTATTCTACACTAGGGTGTTTTTAATATGGATATTTATTAATGGACTCCGTAGATCCAAGTATTTAGGTACAATTAAATTCCCAAGCATAAGTTCAAGTAGTTTTCCTACAACATTTATGGTAGGAGAATATTTCATTTTTCTCCTTGGTCTCCAAATGTATTCTTCCTTTATATACTTGTTGAAAAAAGGCACATCCTTAAGATCTTCTAAGAGATTTGTCTTTATGCACAAATTTTTAAGCTCTCCTAAAAGTTTTTTTTCCTTATATGTATAAGTTTTCCTTTCTTGTAATATTCCAGGGTAAGGAGGGGCTTGTGGTTGAGGTAAGTTAATATTTTATTTCTCATATTCTTCATTTTCTATGAGCTTTGGTTGTTGTTGTAAGATTTTTCCTAATCTCAAATTTATATCTTGTAATTCCATAGAATAAGTCTGATAAGTTGTATCATTGTTGTATCCAGGTTGGAATTGCTTATTTTTCATATTTGGACTAGGTTGAGAAGGTACGTAAGGTTTCTTAGGAGGAACACTATTTGGATTAGTGTTGTTTTGAGGAGGAGGAGGAGGCAATAATGTAGTTTGTTGGAAAATTTTTGGCCTCCATCCTTCTGATGGTTCATTCCACTGATTTTGTGGCATGATAGGAAAATATTGGTATAGAGGAGGAATTGGAGGGCCTTGGTACTTCCAAGGATTTTTATTAGTCCACGTTTATGGGTTATACCATGGTTTAGTTGGCATTTGAGAATTATAAGCACTAAAATTTTGAACAAGATTGAAGTTCAAACCTATTTGGAATGGTCTTGGTGCTCTAGGCATCTTTTTATTGATAAATTATAGTGACTCCATGTTCTCTTATACTCCTCAAAATGTATCTTTGAAACCTTACAAAGGAGGGCATTTGTTAGTACAAATATTTTCCTCACGAATTACACAAACATCTATAAGTCTAAAGGACAATCATTTCTAGGATGAGTTTTAGTGCATTTGGGACAATAGACAACCAATTGCTTCTCTTATTTCTTATGTTTCTTATTGAGCTATGTTGTATCTAATTTCATGGATAAAGAGTGTAAAATATCAGTCTTAATGTCCTGTATTAATCCTCTTAATTCATTCTTTATATGAGTTGTAGGGTTAGAATATGAAGAGATCAAACCTCTATTGCTTCTACCTTTATTTCTGGAGGACCTTGAATGGTTCTTGAATATTATTTTGATATCATCATAGTCCAAATGATAGATATCTCCATTTCATAGGATATTCAATGTTTCCATCGTATCTTATCTTACTCCTCTGATTAAAACAAGATTGAGTGAATCTTCATCCAGAGTGAAATTATGAACTCTCTTGTAGCTTAGTTTAATTCTCTCTTGAAAGTATTATAGATATTCATTAGGTCCTTGTGTCATTTTGAAAATATCATCCCCTGTATCACTTGCTCTACAATGGTCTCTGTATCTTTTATTGAAGGTGTTTTTCATTTGATCCCAAGTTGTGATACTATTTCCCTCCAAACTCATAAACCATCTTAGAGTTGAATCCTTCAAGGTAGAAGGAAAAAGTTTGATATTTTGTTCATCAATGGTATAATCAAATTTCCTTCATATAACTCCAAACTCAAACAAGAAAGTGTCAGGATATTAAGTGACAATCCCATGAAAAAGAAGTAAAGAAAAAGGATTAATATTTTTCATCTTGGCTTCTCCATTAGATTCACAAATAGGGAACTAAAATATTTATTCTTCACCAGCCATGACACGAGGTGAGGAATGGATCTCTTATGAAATATTCTCAAGTTCTCTAGATTCCCTTTGTAATAAATCTTCTAGTGTTTCAGAACCAATCTATAGATTTCTTGGACCTACTCTTGTGGTGGGGGTTTTTGGTAAAATTTTTCCTTTTCTATCTCTAAGTTGAGTCATTCATGAAATCTAAAGAAAGTGAAATATTGTTTTTTTTTTATTTAATGCAAAAAAAGAGTGTGACAAGGAGGCATAAATACTCACACAAAGTGAAAGCACTTGGGTTGTTACATTACAAAAATTCCATAGCGAGGTTGGCCTTGTGACTATGGTATCATTTTTACTTCTCCAAGTCACACAAGAGACAACAAAAATAAAATAACATGCAGACTTCAACACTTCCCTAGAAATGATGCCAAAAGTGATGGTACCAAGAATAAGAACAATTATTTACTATACCCTTTGTCTCTTACTTTACTTGTCAACCTGGGGTCCATACAAACTTAATAGGTGTTAGGCATTGTATGTGCAATATAAAATTGTCGCTAGAAATGGTTTAGTATGATAAAAAGATGAAAATGTACAGGAAATCAAGTGACAAAAAGAAGCTATGAACTAATTGCATGAAGGAAACATACTAATCTAAAATTAAAACTAATCCAAAGTGCATGAATATAACTTATTCTACTACATTAAAAAATACTAAATCAGGAAAGTTAAACTGAAGAAAAAAGATGAAACCAATTTGAAATTATGATAGAGAAATGTGATAGAAGTAAAACTCTAAACTATGACAGGAAACCTATAATGGAAATAAATTTCCACTGATGCATGAATAAAAACATCTAACCCCTTGATCATTATTAATATAAATGTACTTTTATTTTCTATTGATTCTTTCAGGAAAATAAAATTAAGCTAGGTCAAAATATAAATCTAAAGAATACTTACATGAGATTTCTACAGGAATTGTGCATTTCTACAGGATCCGCATAACTTCTACAAGATACTCCTACAAGAATAAAAATGAAGTCTAAAAACATACTGCAAGTCTTTAAAAGCATTGAAAAATATAGACTATAAATAAATGAAGTGAATATATGGTTCTTAGCCTTGGGAGGCACCTATGAGTGCTCCAAAAGGTTATGGAACATTTGTATAGGATGCTGCTACAACTCGTCAGTTAGGAAAAATCTTAACACAAAAAGAAATTGATCATGAAAAACTAAATCTAAATTCAATAGAGAATGAAACACTATCTAATCACTAACTAATATGCATGAAAACTACATAAATAACAAAAAGGGTCCTTGATACCTCTTGTATGGACCCTACCCAAGAAGCACAAGGAACCTAAAAGAAAGCTTAATGGATTGAAGGAAAAACCATTTCATTTCATAAATATCAACAATACATCAAGAACATCAAAGTTATTAGTTTTCAAAAATTCTTTCAAAACATCTCCATACAATGCTTCTCAATAAATTCTCTATATCCCACTTCTTAGACTAGATGCACATATATAATTAGAGAGTTCGACCTCCCTTCCTCAATCAAGGAAAGTGTTAAGTAAATGAGGGATCTCATCCCTTAAAATTTGTATTTCAAACTTATTCTAATCAAAAGTGGTCATATATGCACACAAAGCACTATTGGAGGTAGTTATAGACAATTACCCTTGATCTTTGGCTAGGAGCTCACTCGAGGAGGCAAAATCCCCTGATTCTAGGAGTTTGGCACCCTTGATTCCTATATTTCGACTTGGTTGGTGGAACACATGTCTCTTTGCAAAATAATTAGTGAAAAATGTATATTATACATAAAAATCCACCTCAATCATACATTGATTAAGCAATATACAAAATACCCATGATTGCCAATTAAATATGGCTAAAAGAAAACATTAAGTCATTTTTTGGTGGAAAAATATGTCAAATATGAGCCTTTAAAATGTACAATAATGAGGCTCATCAGTTATCTATCTCCATTTCAAATTATTACCTTGTGTAACATTTTATTTATTCAAACTAGTCACAATGTTCTTATATATTCAATCTATGATTTATGCTTCTCATGTTCCTCTATCACTTGTTTTTTTTTCAAATTGAGCCTTTAAAATTTCAATAAATGTATCTTTGTCCTTCAAAATATTTTTGAATTCATCCAGAACCATATTAATTAAAGTTTTGAATGAAGGTATATTCAAAACCTCCAGTCTTCTTGAAAGTTTTAAATAGTGTTTTCATACGTAGCCAATGTCTTTGCAAAGATTTCCTTGGTATTAGAAATCTCCTTCTTATATTCCTTTTTAATTTTTATAGCTTTGTTTGTGTAACGAGCCTCCTCGTTACGACAACAACTATGATAACAGGTGCAATTTTTTTTTTTTTTTTTTAAAGGTGTGTGCGCGCGTGTAGAAAGGAAACAGACACACTTGACTCTAAGTCGCCACCCGACGACCAACAAGACGCAACCACGAAGTTCACCACATGAAGACTGAAGGAACACAATGAGTAACAACAAGAATGTAACAACCATAGACACAAGGCGCACAATGCAAAAATTAACAACATATTGGGTTAGGCACAATACAAAACAGAGGGAAGAATCCATAGTAGTAGATCTTACTATTTCTGCACAGGAATGCAGGGCGTTTAATCTTAGTTCTCTGCTCCGGAGAGAGAGAAGGTCAGATAGGCTCATGGCCGACTGCTCAGGCAGAAACTAGTAATCTACACCATGTGTGTCGCAAGAGTGGAAACCCTGCCTTTAAAGGGCCCAAGACTCTTGATACGACACTGGATTCTTTACCCAGGAAAATCACACACACAGAAATCTTAAAAAATTGGAAAATCACGACGATCCACGACAACAGTAAAACTGACCAGTATTTAAGGACACATCCAAGTATGACAATAAGTATCACCGAACGCAACCTCCAGGGACGACGCAAGGCAGAAGGAGTTAGACAACGACCCACCCAGTTTAGCAGTATATAAATGAACAAGAACCACCTTTACTAAATCGTCATAATCGTTGTACTTATTCAAGGACATCACACCACATAAGTATATCAATAACCACTAAAATTACCTAACCTGAACATAAATCCCACGCAATTGCCTTTGCGTTAGAATCACATTAACATACTAAAGCTTACTTTCCATTATACCACATAAAAAGAAAATCATAAGGAAATCATTTAATGCAATCATTTACATCCCATAGGTGATTACTTTCCTTTACAACCTAGAAATCATTACTTTAATGCAATAATTTACTTTCCACAAAATGATTACTTTCCTTTATAACCTATAAATCATTATTTTAATGCAATCGTTTTCCTTCCATAAAATGATTACTTTCCGTTAATGCAAATCTCAAAATGATTACTCTTCATTATGACAAAACGTTTAATGCAAGTCATTAAAACTCCATAAAACCCAATCGACCTTAATATATCCATTATATTTAATATATCCATTTAATATTTTTAATATATCCATTTAATGTATTTAATATATCCATTTATATTTAATATATCCCCTTATAGTTTAATATATCCATTACTTTTCCTTATGACACAATATTTAACGCAAGTCATTGAAACTCCATGAACCAAATCGACCTGGCAGTTTAATATACCCAATCAAAAATTAAAAAAAAACTACATTTCTGAGTACAACACATATGGTTTATCCAATTAGTAATAGAGATCTACATTTCTGTGTATAACACATACTGTATATCTTATCAGTAAAAGAGATTCACATTTATGTGTACAACACACTATAAATGCAGCAATAATATAGACCTATATTGCTGTGTGCATTAAACACACTGTATATATCTAATCATTAATACCGAACTATTTATGTGTGCATTGCACCCATACACTATATATCTAACAATCATATACAGTGTACCTACTGATTTAAAATAAAAACAAAAGAGGTGGGCTCTGTTCTTTCATCCTGTGATTTGTTTTTCATTTTAATTTGAAGAGTTATACAAAGATATCTCCCCTACTTGGGCTGTGGAGAATCCGACTTCTCTTGTTGCTGTCAATAACAGAGACCTATGTTTTGTGTACCTTCAGCACTATAGGCACCACCTGCATATAGAGACAGTGTATATGCACCATGTACAGGCTCTCTTAGGCGTATGCATATATGTTGGGTGGACTAGACGCAAAGATAACTTCATCTTAGGGTTGTGGGTGCCACAATAAGGCCACCTAAATTGAGGAATCAGCCCAACGTATATCGGTAAACCAACCAACTGGTAGCACAAACGCCTGTGTGTGAGTGTCCATGTTTTATATTCACACCGATATCCTGAATTCATTTTTCAGGTGGGTTGGTCTCAGACTCCAGTGAAACACAAAAACCCTACTTCGTAATGAAACTAAAAAGAAAAACCAAGGGCAACTTGGATTATCAATAGGATTAACAGAACATGACTGACCTCAATACTCGGCTCTGCTATTGAAAATCATGCAATTCCAATGGCCGGATCCAGATTGGAGCCACACGGAAAGAGATAAGATCTAAGAGAGAATACGCATAAACACAAATATTTCAAGAAGATGCTTTCATAAATAAACATATCCATAACTTTCTAGTGCTCTCAGGCAGCAAAATTCCTCTGGCGGTCTTGGTTGGAGGAACAACTTTCTCTATCAAAACCCTGTTAAACAATGGGATAAACTTCTTCACCATTGTCTTAATACTGTAAGGGAATAAACCCTAATATCCAGTGGCCTTCAATAGAAACCCTACAACTGTACCAAATAGAAAAAAAAATGAACAACCATAAACCCAAACAGCCAACAGTGAAATAAAGTGCCCCAGTCTCGATTGGGATGCCCACAGTCAAGGAAATACACCCCAGCAATTGCCAAACGTCCATGGCAATGAAAAATCACCCTCACAGAAGAAAGCACGCCCACACAGAGGTAAATACACCCACGACACTTGCAAAACGTCCATGGAAATGCAAAATCGCCCTCACAGAAGCAACACGCCCATACAGAAGTAAACACCCACGGCAAATCAAATGTCCACCAGCATTCAACAATACTCAACATTCAAAACAAATATCAGTATATTTTAAAACGCCCCTCAAAATCAAACGCCCATAGCCCAAGCAAAGTGCCCATGGAATAGTAAAAATGAAATAACATAAACCCAAAACAAATTTACCAGAAACCCTAAAACTGTACTAATTATAAAAACAAAAATCTTCAGAAAATACCCCCCCCTTTTTTTTTCTTCCAGAGTTTAAAGGACGAGGAATGACATTTTACATCCATACAATCATAATATCAGCAG
Organism: Picea engelmannii; assembly: GCA_009831015.1. Taxonomy (NCBI): domain Eukaryota; kingdom Viridiplantae; phylum Streptophyta; class Pinopsida; order Pinales; family Pinaceae; genus Picea; species Picea engelmannii. The sequence continues at coordinate 100,850 of ML830453.1, read as the reverse complement.
TGAATAACTAAGCACTCTACGCTACTAAGTACATGAACATATCGTTGCCCTGTTGCTTGCCGCAATGACTCTTGTGCTCCTTGCCGCTCTGTTGCCTTGTTGCTTGCCGACCGTAGAGACTACACCGGTACCTCCCAGCCAAATGCTACGGGTACTCTACTTCCCCCTTAGCCCCCCGAGCCGCAAAGGGGCCACACACAGTCCATACATTAACCTAGCTTCCCAGCTTGCCTCCAAGGCTGAGCTACCACTCAATCAGTTGAGAAAATCCCCAATTCCTCACAAGAAATCCATCCAGTTTGCAATTTTGGCAGCATAACAATACTTCATAGCAGATCCCCCCATTTTCCCCCCTTCTCCCTTTCTTTTATCCTCCCTCAAAACCCTAAATCATATTTCTTTTAAGTTTTTAATGAAACCCTAAAAATTTCTCTCTTTTACAAGTGTCACTCATCCCTACCCTTCTCCATAAATTATTTTCTTTTTCTTAAAAGCTCATTCCCTAATTTTTCTTTATTCCCTTCTCCTCTTTTTTTTTAACCCATAAAGTAAAAGTGTTAATTAATATTTTCATTTTATTTTTAAATTCGAAACTCTTTATTAAAGGTAGAGGCGGTAGGGACTAATAAATTAACGGAAAGAGAATGGATTATTAATTTTCTTCATTCTATAAATTAGAGATTATGGAATACACGACAATTTGTTTATAATATAAATATATATATTTTTATTTTTCCTATTTACATGCATGTTATTCAAAATTTTCATTTATCATTATCCATCATTTTAATTTATCATTAATATACCTATATAGGACGATGATATATTAGAGTGATGACAAACATGTATAGGGGAATGTAGATGTATAACACAAAATAGGAATAATGAGAAATTAAGGGGATGGATGGTGATTTAGTAATGTGAAATGGACATGTAAATGGGAAATGGATACTAGAAGATTAAGGTGATGGAGGATAGTTTAATAATGTAGACATGGATAATGAGAGGATAATGGTCTTAGTTCCAGGGTCATCTCTTAGGGTTAGACTAAAATTTTACCCTAAAAGTTTTAGAGTTAGTACTAGATTCTGAACTGGGCGACACTGGGTTAGGGAAGTTGTTTAAGAATTTCTTAAGGCATTATTGTCTTAGGGATATTTAGGTTTGTTTCCTTCATCTACATCAATGCGACGTGCCCTTCAGGACGCACCACGTGCTCCAAGGGTGCCACTCGCCTCGTTCGTTTCCTTTGCGCGACGTGCCCTTCAGGATGCACCACGTGCTCCAAGGGTTCCACTCGCTTCTTGTGTTTCTTTTGTGCAATGTGCCCTTCAGGATGCATCACGTGCTCCAAGGGTGCCACTTGCCAACTAGACTGATTGGTAGACATATATAACCCCTGGAGTCAACACTCCGCCAGGTGAACTTGTGGGAGACTAAGGGTTCTAAGGAATAAGGCCCCCGCCTTATTGCGCGCCCCTTAGAATCATCGTGAGCGACTGTCGTAGTCTGCCCTCATGGCATCGTGGATCCTCTCGAACTAGGTAATCGTTAACCTACAGTTCGAGCCACGGCGGGAGTGCTAGTAGGCAGTGGCAGGGTTGTTGTCCACCCCTCTCCCTCAACCTCTCTGGAAATCGTGTGTGTCCCCTTTACTCCATATGTGAGTCTAGTCAACAAGCTATCGTCAGCCTACATCATCAACAATCATGTCAGAAATGTCAACATCATATCATCGAATCAAATGAAATATCACAGTAAATAAATTAACCCAAAAGCACACTCCCTGACTCAATCCGGAGTCCAAGGGGTTCCATCGATGCCTCTGCATCCTCAAGGTCCAAAACCCTACACACTCAATAAAGAAGAGTCAGCAACACCTGTGTCAATCAAAACTAGTAAAACATCATGTCGTCTGTCAATCACATCATAATCAAGTATAAATGGTTTAACATCACAAAAGTCCAGATCACTTGTGAGCAAGTGTCCTCAAAAAATAATTTTTCTCAATGCGCCAGAGCGGGATGTTACATACACCCCCTCTTGGTCTAAACTTCGTCCCGAAGTTTCTCAGTATAAATAAAAAATAAACGTATCACAGTATCATAAGTCTATCTATCAAACAAAAATGGAATCTGCTGACGCATATCGTATGCGTCCTCCTAGGTCGCCGAGTGTGGACTATAACTGTCCCACTGGACCTTGACTTGATCTACCATTCGATGTCGTAACTGTCGAACGCGATGATCTAAGATGTGGACCGGCTCAGTCGTGAGAGCTCCCTCGTCTGATACCTGCAAGGCGCTCATGTCAATCACGTGTGTAGGATCACTAACATAATGTCTCAAAACAGATACATGAAAAACATCGTGCATACGCCTCAAAGAATCAGGCAAGGCTAGTTGATAGGCCACGAGCCCCTTTCTCTCCACAATTTCGAGAGGTCCCATGAACCTAGGAGAGAGTTTAGCTCCCTTTCCAAACTTGATCGAACTCTTATGCAGTTTAACCCGCACGAAGACTCGATCGCCGACCTCGTAACTATGGTCGACTCGATGCGCATCGACATAACTCTTCTGTCGATCCTGCGCTTCTTTAATCCTTTGTCTTATGGTTTGCATTTTCTCTTCCATTTATTGGATCGCTTATGGTCCCACCAGGACCCTATCCTCAAGCCGATCCCAACTCAAGGGCGTCTGACACGGTCGCCCATAAAGAAACTCAAAAGGCGCCATCTTAATGGTGCTCTGGTAATTGTTGTTATAAGCGAACTCTACTAGAGGCAAAAATTCCTCCCAACGTTTTTGTTGGTCCATCACGTACATGCGCAACATGTCTTCCAAGGTTTGGTTTGTTATTTTGGTCTGTCCGTCAGTCTCTGGGTGATACGCAGTACTAAATTTAAGTTGAGTTCCCAAGGCCTCTTGGAAACTCGTCCAAAATCGTCCAGTCAACACCGATCCTCGATCGGATATAATCTTCTTAGGCACGCCATGCAGCCTCACAATCTCACTGATGAAAACTTTCGCTATGTCAGGTGCCTGATATGTCGTACACACCGGAATAAAGTGAGCACTCTTCGTCAGAGTGTATACTACTACAAAAATCGAGTCGTGTCTCTTGGCCATCAGTGGCAATCCAACAATAAAATCCATTGAAATAACTTCCCATTTTGATTTCGGAATGACATGTGGTTGAAGTAAACCTGTCGGGTGTCTATGTTCAGCCTTTACCTACAGACACTCTAGACATATAGCCACAAAGTTGACTATGTCGGCCTTCATTCCCTTCCAGAAGAATAAGGGTTTAAGGTCAGCCCTCATCTTCGTAACTCCTGGGTGAGCCATGTAAACTTCTCTATGAGCCTCGCTCAGGATCAACATCCTCAACTTGTCATTAGGCGGTACATAAATATGACCTATAAACCTCAATAACCCATCGTTATCCAATGAATATCCCTCATATCGTGGTACCATCATTGTGTTTTGTCCGATAAAATCCTTGACTTCTTTGTACCAGTCATCATCACGCTGTAAAGTGAGAATATTCTCACGTAGATTCGTTTGAAGAGGCAACATCGAAAAGATGCGTGGCCTATGACTCAAAGCATCCGCCACTCGGCTCGTTGTTCGCTTTATGTAAGTAATATCGAAGTCGTACTCGGTAAGCAATTTCGACCAACGTTGTTGTCGCGCGTTCAGGTCACTTTGCGTGAAAAATGTGTTGCAACCCACAATGATCAGTCTTTAATTCAAATTTTCGTCCAAGAAGGTAGTGTCTCCAAACCTTCAAGGAATAAATGATGGCTAATAACTCCAATTCGTGCGTCGCGTAGTTCTCCTCATGCCTTCTCAGCTTCCTCGAAATGTAAGCAATCACTCGTCTATCCTGCATCAAGACTCTGCCTAAACCTTCCTTGGATGCATCGGTGCATACCAAGAAGTTTGCATCCATGTCAGGGACCTTTAGTATCGGTGCAGTTGTCAACAACTCTTTAAGCCTCTGAAATGCTTCCGCGCATTTCTTTGTCAAAACAAACTTCTTGTTTTTCTTCTGCAATTCCGTGTTTGGATTTGCTATCTTTGAAAAAACCTCGAAAAACCGTCGATAGTATCCTGCTAATCCCATAAAACTACGCACTTCTGTGACATTCGTCGGCGTAGGCCATTCCATAATAGCCTCAACCTTGGCTGGATCCATGGCGATACCTTCGCCGAAGATGACATGCCCTAAGTAGTGAATCCTCGATTGATAAAAAGAGCATTTGGACAACTTCCCATACAATTCGTGTTCTCGTAAACATTGTAGCACCAAGCGCAAGTTCTCATCATGCTCCTCCGTCGTCTGAGAGTAGATCAAGATATCGTCAATGAATACTTGGATGAACTTTTCCAAGTACTCGCAAAACACCCCATTCATCAAACTCATGAATACCCCTGGGGCATTTGTCAATCCAAACGGTAGAACAATAAACTCGTAATGTCCAAATCTCATCTTAAAGGTGGTCTTAGGAATGTCATCCTCCTTGATCCGTAACTGGTGATACCCTGATCGCAAATCGATCTTGGAGAACACTGTCGCACCCTTCATTTGATCGAACAGATCATCGATTCTAGGTAAGGGATACTGATTCTTGATCGTCGCCTTGTTCAGTTGATGGTAGTCAATGCAAAGCCTCCATGATCCATCCTTCTTTCGTATGAAAATAACTGGTGCACCCCACGGTGACACACTAGGACGTATTAGTCCCAGATCCAACAACTCCTTCAGTTTCATTTTCAACTCTTGTAACTCTGGGGTCGACATCCGATAAGGAATTCTTGCTATCGGTTCGGTTCTCGGTTTCAGGTCTATGGTAAACTCCAGTTCCCTTTCTAGCGGCATCCCAGGAAACTCCTCTGTAAATACGTCTGCAAACTCCTTCACCACCGGAAGGTGTTCTAGACCTTCCGCTACTCCCTTTTCGTTTAGCGCAAGGATCACGTAAAGCTTGCACCCCTTGCGCATACTCTTCCGTAACTGTAAGGAAGAGACAAACCTCAGGGATACTCCCTGGTTCCGTCCTACAATCACTTGTCTAAGTCCTCCATCATCGACCAAGCTCAACCTCTTCATCTTACAATTGAGTATCGCCTCATGCGATTCCAACCAATCCATACCAATCACGACGTCATAAGATCCTAAGATCATGACGTACAAGTTGACCCTCGTGACAAAATCTCCTAGGTTAAGGGCACAACCTGTAACCTTTCCTCCAACCTTCTGTTTGGCTCCCGAAGCCATCTCCACGAAGCTAAACTCATCCTGTTTGACTGCCTTTACCTTAATCCTTTTTAGCATTGCACCAGAAATGAAACTCTCAGTAGCACCTGGGTCTATCAAAATACTAAGGGTCTGGTCAGCGATAGTACTTGTCGTCTCGAGCACGGTCGACTGGTGCTCTGCCTGGCGGTTATTCACCACTGCATGTATCCGATGGGCCTTGCCCATATCTCCCACGGTAGTGGGTCCGGCTGATCCGGACACTCTGGCCCTCTCCACATGACAGTCGTGCTGGTAGTGTGGCTCCCCACACGTCCAACACCCCTTCTTCGGCCCAGTAGTCCTGGTACCCAAAGTAGAAGATGAATGCCCACTGGCCTGAAACCCTGGTTTGTTCTATTGAACAGGCCTAAACTGTCGCTGCTACGGGTGACGCTGGTGCTGGTGCTGTGGTCCTCGATAAGGTGTTCGTTGCTGAGGCGGTGGTCGTCGGGGTGTAGCAAAAGTGGATCCCCTCTGGAAGCCACGATATCCCGGTGTATGTCTCACTGGTGTCCCATGCTGCGGCGCACCAGACGAACTCTGCCCTGCGGGTCTCGCTGGAGTCCTGGTCTGACCCCCGCTGATAAGCTCCTCCTCTGCTATGAGGGCCTTTTGGACAACATCGTGCAAGGTTTGAGGCATCAAGATCCTAACCTTTGCACGCAGGCTGTCGTTAGGGCCAAACACGAACCTGTTGACTTTGAGCTTCTCAGTGTTAAGGTGCGGAGCATACTAGAGCAGCTTCATAAAACATGCCTCGTACTCGGGCACCGTACGACCTCCCTGTCATAACACATTGAACTCATTGAGCTGACGCTTAATGAATTCCTCTGAAAGGTACCTCTCTCGGAACTGTTCCTCAAACAGTTCCCATGACACGTCTTCAACGGCCATGTTCAACTGCGACAGGAGCGTCTTCCACCATAGAAGAGTGCTCCCCTTCAATTGAAAGACCGCCATGCGAACCTTCATGTTGGAGGTATAATCGCGAAGTGCGAAGCACATCACCATATTCTCCAACCATGCCTCGGTAGCTGCGTCGTCCGGGGCACCAAATAACTTGGGAAATTTTACCTTCTCGAGTTCACGGTGAATGCTACCTGTAATGGCCAATGCGCACGATGGAACCTCAGGGAGTGCCAGTGCCCTGGCCTCGTCTCTGTCCAAATGACTGATCAGAGCCTCGGACATGCGCTGAAAGGATCTCATCATTCCAATAACATAACCAACTGCTATCTGCTCCTGTCCAAGAACCTGCTTGCCTCCCTGGGGGTTAGACCCCTCATGCGTGGATGCAGCTGGAAGCATCACGCCTCCTCCCCTAGCACCCCGTCGTCTGCCTCCACGACATCCTCTAACCATGATTACCTGCGCACACACAATCAACTCGATCAGCAATAGTATAATAAAACCAACTCATGTCAATGAAAGCCATAGCGAACCCCAAGTTGCGGGTCAAACCGGGCTCTGATACCATATGTAACGACCCTCCTCATTACGACAGCAACTCTGATAACAGGTGCAATTTTTTTTTTTTTGGTTTTAAAGGTGTGTGCGCGCATGTAGAAAGGAAACATACACACTTGACTCTAAGTCGCCACCCGACGACCAACAAGACGCAACCACGAAGTTCACCTCATGAAGACTGAAGGCACACAACGAGTAACGACACGAATGTAACAACCATATACACAAGGCGCACAACGCAAACATTAACGACATACTGGGTTAGCCACAATATGAAACAGAGGGAAGAATCCATAGTAGTAGATCTTACTATTTCTGCACAGGAAAGCAGGGTGTTTAATCTTAGTTCTCTGCTCCGGAGAGAGAGAAGGTCAGATAGGCTTCTGGCCGACTGCTCAAGCAGAAACTAGTAATCTCCGCCAGGTGTGTCGCAAGAGTGGAAACCCTACCTTTAAAGGGCCCGAGACTCTTGATACGGCACTGGATTCTTTACCCAGGAAAATCACACACACAGAAATCTTAAAAAATTGGAAAATCACGACGATCCACGACAACAGTAAAACTGACCAGTATTTAAGGACACATCCAAGTACGACAGTAAGTATCACCGACCGCAACCTCCAGGGAAGGCGCAAGGCAGAAGGAGTCAGACAATGACCCACCCAGTTCAGCAGTATATAAATGAACAAGAACCACCTTTACTAAATCATCATAATCGTTGTGCTTATTCAAGGACATCACACCACATAAGTATATCAATAACTACTAAAATTACCTAACCTGAACATAAATCCCACGCAATTTCCTTTGCGTTAGAATCACATTAACATACTAAAGCTTACTTTCCATTATACCACATAAAAAGAAAATCATAAGGAAATCATTTAATCCAATCATTTACATCCCATAGGTGATTAATTTCCTTTACAACCTAGAAATCATTACTTTAATGCAATAATTTACTTTCCATAAAATGATTACATTCCTTTATAACCTATAAATCATTATTTTAATGCAATCGTTTTCCTTCCATAAAATGATTACTTTCCGTTAATGCAAATCTCAAAATGATTACTCTTCATTATGACAAGACGTTTAATGCAAGTCATTAAAACTCCATAAAACCCAATCGACCTTAATATATCCATTATATTTAATATATTCATTTAATATATTTAATATATACATTTAATGTATTTAATATATCCATTTATATTTAATATATCCCCTTATAGTTTAATATATCCATTACTTTTCCTTATGACACAATATTTAACGCAAGTCATTGAAACTCCATGAACCAAATCAACCTGGCAGTTTAATATATCCAATCAGAAATTAAAAAAAAACCACATTTATGAGTACAACACATACGGTTTATCCAATCAGTAATAGAGATCTACATTTCTGTGTATAACACATACTGTATATCTGATCAATAAAAGAGATTCACATTTACGTGTACAACACACTGTAAATCCAACAATAATATAGACCTATATTATTGTGTGCATTAAACACACTGTATATATCTAATCAGTAATACCGAACTATTTATGTGTGCATTGCACCCATACATTGTATATCTAACAATCATATACAGTGTACCTATCGATTTAAAATAAAAACAAAAGAGGTGGGCTCTGTTCTTTCATCCTATGATTTGTTTTTCATTTTAATCTGAAGAGTTATACAAAGATGTCTCCCCTACTTGGGCTATGGAGCATCTGGCTTCTCTTGTTGCTGTCAGTAACAGAGACCTATGTTCTGTGTACCTTTAACACTATAGGCACCACCTGCATATAGAGACAGTGTATACGCACCGTGTACAGGCTCGCTTAGGCGTATGCATATATGTTGGGTGGACTAGATGCAAAGAGAACTTTGTCTTAGGGTTGTGGGTGCCACAGTAAGGCCACCTAAATTGAGGAATCAGCCCAACGTATATCGGTAAACCAACCAACTGGTAGCACAAAGGCCTGTGTGTGAGTGTCCATGTTTTATATTCACACCGATATCCTGAATTCATTTTTCAGGTGGGTTGGTCTTAGACTCCAGTGAAACACAAAAACCCTACTTCGTAATGAAACTAAAAATAAAAAACAAGGGAAACTTGTATTATCAATAGGATTAACACAACACGACTAACCTCAATACTCGGCTCTGCTATTGAAAATCATGCAATTCCAATGGCCGGATCTAGATTGGAGCCACAAAGAAATTAATACACACGGCAAGAGATAAGATCTAAGAGAGAATATGCATAAACACAAATATTTCAAGAAGATGCTTTCATAAATAAACGTATCCATAACTTGCTAGTTCTCTCGGGCAACAAAATGCCTCCGACGGTCTTGGTCGGAGAAACAACTTTCTCTATCAAAACCCTGTTAAACAATGGGATAAACTTCTTCGCCATTGTCTTAATACTGTAAGGGCATAAACCCTAATATCCAGTGGCCTTCAATAGAAACCCTACGACTGTACCAAATAGAAAAAAAAACGAACAACCATAAACCCAAACAACCAGCAGTGAAATAAAGTGCCCCAGTCTCAATTGGGACGCCCACAGTCAAGGAAATACACCCCAACAATTTCCAAACGTCCATGGCAATGAAAAATCTCCCTCACAGAAGAAAGCATGCCCACACAGAGGTAAATACACCCACGACACTTGAAAAACGTCCATGTCAATGCAAAATCGCCCTCACAGAAGCAACACGCCCATACAAAAGTAAACACCCACGGCAAATCAAACGTCCACCAGCATTCAACAATACTCAGCGTTCAAAACAAATCTCAGTAGATTTTAAAATGCCCCTCAAAATCAAACACCCACAGCCCAAGCAAAGTGCCCACGGAATAGTAAAAATGAAATAACATAAACCCAAAACAAATTTTCCAGAAACCCTAAAACTGTACTAATTATAAAAACAAAAATCTTCAGAAAATACCCCCCCGTTTTTTTTTTCTTGCAGAGTTTAAAGGACGAGGAATGACATTTTACATCCATACAATCATTGCCTTGTTACTTGCCTTGTTACTTGCCGCAATGATATCGTTGCCTTGTTACTTGCCGCAATGACTCCTATGCTCCTTGCCGCTCCGTTGCCTTGTTGCTTGCCGACCGTAGAGACTACACCGGTACCTCCTAGCCAAATTCTAGGGGTACTCTGCTTCCCCCTTATCCCCCCGAGCCGCAAAGAGGCCACACACACTCCAGACAGTAACCTAGCTTCCCAGCTCGCCTCCAAGGCTGAGCTACCACTCAATCAGCTGAGAAAATCCCCAACTCCTCACAAACAATCCGTCCAGTTTGCAATTTTGGCAGCATAACAATACCTCATAGCAGATCCCCCCATTTTTCCCCCTTCTCCCTTTCTTTTATCCTCCCTCAAAACCCTAAATCATATTTCGTTTAAGTTTTTAATGAAACCCTAAAAAATTCTCTCTTTTACAAGTGTCACTCATGTTGGTCACTATAATTGCTTAATTAATTTCAAACAACCAAGTGAAACATAAATTATCAACCCAGGGAAGTCTTTTGTTTCAAAGATAGCTGCGCACTATATATGCTCAATTCCAAAAGCACTTAGTGTTGTAGTAAGGA
>ML830453.1:34257-81379 GCA_009831015.1 Picea engelmannii | reverse complement strand
ACATTTTACCATACAACTACTTCCATGACTCATTTTGAAGTTGTGTATGGCCAAAATCCCCCTCAATTCTCTCATATATTTCAGGGGTCTCGAAGCTTCAGGAGGTTGACTAAAATATTTTAGTCTGAGAGGTTATTCTTTGTTCCCTCAAAGACAATTTTTTCAAATTGCATGCAACAACAAGAAAATCAAGGTTGTTTTGAATTCCATTTTGTTGAAGGGGAAGAGGTGTTTCTTAGACTACAACCTTATAAGTAGACTTCACTCAAAGTTGAACACTTTCATAAACTTACGCCCAAATTTTATGGTCCTTATATAGTACTTAAGCGTGTGGGATCAATGGCCTATCAGTTAGCTCTACCCAGACAGTCAAAGCTCCATCTTATTTTTCATGTTTCTTTCTTAAAAAAGGTGATTGGAAATAAGTGTCAAACTCAAACTAGTCTCCCTGAGTTGGATGAATAAGGTTCCATATGGTTGCATCCACAAGAAGTCCTGGCCCAACGAGAGTTTCGTATCCCTCATTGCACCATCAAGGAAGTGTTAGTTCAATGGAAAGATACAACTCGAGAAGATGCCACCTGGGAGCTGGCCACCATTCTACAACAATTTCCTTATCTGAAGCCTTGAGGACAAGGTTGTTCTTCAAGGGTGAGGGAATGTTAGGGGCCTAACCTCCCTAACCCCTCTTGTAGGTAGAATAATATAATTCCATGTAATAAAGGCCAATATTAATAAGGCCTATAAATAAGGAAGAATAAGTCAAATGTAAGAAGACCTAATAGAAGCTTTCGCTTCTAGAAGGATCTTCCTCTAGATTGTTCTTTTGGATAGATATATTTAGTATAAATAGGAGTAGAGGGTATGATAAATATTGTCTTGGAGATTATTGTAATAAATATTTTATCTATTGGAGGTTTCCCCCTTGAAGAGGCAAGTGAACATTGTTATCATTAATCAATGTACTCTTTCTTGTGTTATTTTGGTATTATTCTAATATTGTAGTGGTTATATTATTGTTTCTTTGTCATTTCTATGCTAAAATAATTTTTTTGTGCATACTATTTTATTTTCGGAATACTACTTTTTCATTCATGTCCCTATGAAAACAATTCATATGGTATAAGGAGGAACCATTTAGTGTTTAGTCCACCATAGGGCTGCAAACATGCAATCCCATGCCGTCAACATGAAATTTCAGAGTGTGAATTTTCATCAATACACTATTTTTATGTAATTTCATAAGGTCAACATACAATTACTAACACAATACATGCATTCTTCTTCCCCGAGAGTACATTTTTCATCTTCCCTATTTTCATGCATTTTTCACCATAGGGCGTGCATAATTTATCTGAAGGAATGGATGGTTCATAAGACTATATATCCCTGATATAATCATACTAATTCCACCATTGGGTTTTCATTTTCCTTAGTCTAACATGCATTTACAAGGTAGTTTTTACTTGTTATGCACAACATAAGGTATTTTGTCTGAAAATTCCCACTATTTCCTATAAAATGCAAGCCTAATTCATAAAATATTTTATTCCTTACTGTAGGATGGGTATGTTGCAAATTTCCACCCATCCAAACCTCATTGTGTACATTACTAATTTTTCATGCTAACCATTTGGAAAATAATGGAAGGATTTGGGTTTCTATTGTTGCAAAAAAACCTAATTCAATCTCGTTATAGCCTCCATATCTAAAAATTCACACTCAAACACATGGATGATTTTAGGGGCTAAATTTCACTCATGGGCTAATTTTCCATGGTTTTTCCCAAAAAACAATTCACTATTCTAAAAATGATTTGCCCAAATTTTATAGGATAAAATTATTTTCCTCAAAAATCGCCAAAATTTTATACAAACTATATAAAATCCTTAGAAATTTGAATATTTTTACAAAAATATATCCATACATTTATAGTTGGTATATGAAGGATGAGTAAGATTCTCTAAGTTTTCTACATTCTAAAATAAATTTTCATCCTTAAAATCATCCCTACTCAAACATAAGAAATACACGTTTTGATTTTAAACTCTAATTTCTTCCCTCATGCAAAATGCATGTCAAACTTCACAAGAATGCATGTGAAGGTATTAAGACATATCCAATTTGAGTGGCTCAAGTTTTTGAGGGCATATTATATAATTTACACATGTGTACACAATTTTATTTTTGTTTTCAAATATTAATGTGGTTTTTGTGTAAAAGAGTCAAAATTTGCCTTGTAAATTGAAAGACCAAAATTGTGGAAAGTGACCAAATGGAAATACATGCCCATGCTTCTATAGAGATCCAAATTTAGTTATAAAATGTTTTGGGTGCATATAATAACATCATAAATCTATCTATGGTTATCCATAAATTTGGTCGTCATGATGATGTAATGATGATGGAGAAATCAGGCTCTTCACTAKAAYACTTTCYTGAGAAAAGTTACCTTTGTCTCTTTCCAGAAATCATATTTTTAAAGGAAGTTCGTAGGCTACCTATATATTTGCYTGTGAGAATGTATGATTCTCGCAGGCTGCATTAAGATAGGGTGYRAGGGGTTYGCACTGTACCTAACTTCTAGGGTGCGAACATCTTCTAAAGAAGGGAAAAAGATGGATTCTCGAGCCTTCTAGAAGGGAATCTTCTAGAAGGATGAGATGGCATTCGAATGGTTATCTAAGTACTGGCTTTCCTGATATCTTGGGATCATTCCTATCCTAGTAACTAATCCATTCTCTCTTATAAATTGAGGGGAATGCTCATGGAAAAGTTTAAGCAGCAAGCTAGCAAGAGATTTATTGGAGAATTAGTGTAAGATTGTATGAAGGACTGATGCTACAACAGCTATAGACACCAACAAGGTTATGAAAAGTGGTTGATCTTCTTCATGCATGAGCAAGTGTGTGTGTCAGAGATAGGAGCCATCGAAAGGAGGTTTGCAACATCAAGGCATAGGTTGTAAGTCTTTCTCTCTATCAATTTAATACAGTAATATGTCCCTTTCCCATAAAGTTGATGTCACTTTATTACATAACTCCTTGATCATATGTATAGATTAACTGTTGAATATATTGAGTTGTTTTCACTTCAATTGGTTTGAGTTGTCCTGGTCTCGACGGCACAAGAGCATTGGAGCGAAGCTGGTACAATAGAGACCTAAGGAAGCGATCATAAGGTGCGTTCATGATTCTTGCCTCCTAGTTCATTCAATAGTCTAAATCTAGGGAAAGAGTATTATTCTGTCCTGTTTTGTTCTAGATCCAGGTGGATCTAGGGAGATCGGTTCGTGTCCGCACTTACGAATTAATCCTGAAACAAAATTGGCGACTCCACTAGGGAACTATCCCAATTTTTGGTGGATTTTTGTATTTTATGTGGCCATTTGCTCCAGTTTCATTTTTATCTTGTTTTGTTAGTCTCTGAGTCCTCAGGATATCCTGAGAGACCTTCTGGGTCTAGAAGCCTTTGTCACTTTTTCTTTCATTTTCAAAATTTTTGTCATATTCAGGAGTTCTCACACTGTGTCTAACTGCAGCCTGCGAGAACTAGTTAGGTTCGCACCCTGCACATAGGGTCCAGTGCGAACACCTTGCACCTTGTTACAAGGTTGCCTGCGAGAATCTTAGCTTCTCACACTGTGTACCACTGATTGCCTGCGAGCAAGATTTTTGAAAATTTTGAAATTGAGTTTTGACTGCCCAGATCAGGTGAAATACATCTTATTGGCTTCTTGGACTTTTGATTGACATGTCTCTTGCTTTAGTTTGCATGCTTGAACTGTTTTAGGGTTTCAAGGTTTTTTCTTGTCCTTTGTAGCTTGGCTTTCATTTCTTGACTTTTATTGACAAATTCATTCTCTCTGACTTCAAGAGCTGAGTGTGTCTGATTGGTTGAAAACCAGTGATTGGTTGAGAGTTAAGTGTTTGGTTTTTCTCATTTGCTTATTGGTTTGAAAGAACATTTTCGTTTGCATTGAGAAGACTAATTGGTTTGTTCTTTGTTTTTGCTTTCATTGAAAGAGTTGATTGGGTTGTTATTGATTGTTTCTTTATGATTTGATTTTTATGCTTTCTCATTGATATAGTGAGAATTCTTTTTGGAAAGTGAACAATAATCTTTTATTTCAAAAACATTATTTTTTTTCTTTTAGAAAACATTGAAAAATCAAATTTTAGAGTTTATCGAAGTATTTGAAAAAGACACATAGAGATTAGTCCTTTATGAATGATTGTTTGCATTGACATCTGAAAGGAAATTGTGCATTGCATTATAGTATTGAGTTGATTTGGAAACTTCTCTCTCTCTCTCTCATAAATAGGATTGATGGAATGAAAAGTGTTATATTTCATTATTATCCTTGCATATTTGGGTCAGAGTCATACAACATGAGTTTCACTTCCGTCACCTTTGAGTAAACAACAGCTCTTAAAAACATTGCGTAATCTTAAAATTTATCTAGTAACTCTTTTCTAGGGCTCTTATACACCAACATTTATCTAGGCTAGTGCTTTGGAGTAGGAAGAGAGATACACTCTCCAAAAGCTCAAAACACACAATAGAATCTTGAGTTAGGGAGTGTTAAATTCCATTTGCAACATATTGTCCTAGGACGCCCTTCTAACACAAGGGTCAAGCGCTAGGTCGCATTGGTGTTGGCAGAGTTACTAACCCTTCTTTGTTGACAACGGTGTAGAGATTGCACGTATTACGGGGATCACTCCGAGGTATACCCACAATGATGAGTGGAAGCCTTTTGAGTTGATTTCGGGCTAGATACCCTGCCCTTGCGTGTGGATCAGACTGAAGACTATTCCCCCAGGCTTTACTGTTGTTTGTGGTGACCTTCGTGGCCTATCTCTCTAGGTTCTTACCCAAGGTGACTGTGGAGGGAAAAGTCTTCACGGTACCTGGAATTGACGTTGGCCAGACTCACTCGGGCGCCTTGGAGGGTATACCCACGATTATGTGTGGGAGCTTGCACCAGGGTGTAGGTCCGTTAAGCAGGTCGTCAGCGTAACTTTTCCACCCTTGCCCCACCCCTTCTCGTCTCGTTGTTGCGATGTTGGATTTCATCACCAACTAGTGGCTTCAAAATTAGAAGGTTTTGTTTGCTTGGTGATTGCTTCCTAGATTTTGTTTACTAGCGCGTGCTCTTTGTTTCTCGAAGTTGACCATAGGAATTTCTTTGCGGATCCTGTCATTTGTTTACAATTGCTCCCCCACGATGTTCACGTAGAATGCAAGGTTTATCTCCAGAACATCTGGACGATACTCAACCCTCGCCTACCGGTACACCTGAGGGTTCTCCCCATCAGACTGAAGTCCCGGTGGTTACTCCACCACACGGGGAAACAAGTGACGTTCCAGTTGTCACCACACCACCTCCACAGGTAGACCGAACTGACTCTCTAGAATATTTTTGAATCACCAATACTAGAGAGGACTATCGCATTCGCCGTGGTGACCGACCTGTTGTGTGATTAAATTCCTCTGACGAAGCCGTTGTTACATCCTCTGAATCAACCGTTGGGCCTTCTCCCAGTGTAGTATGCCAAGATCCTTTTTGGTCGGGTGATTTTTGACGAGTCCTTTTTGGTACTGAGTCACCCCCTGTCTACGAAATCAACCCTCTAGTGTCTTCTGAGATAGAAACTACACCAGAGACTACCACTTATCACTTTTTTCTCCCACCCGAGATGGCCCATCTCGCTAATACTACGAGTGTCCAAACCGAGATTATTGTAGCTACTCTTGCTCCTATCAATACCCAGAGAATACCTGATGTCATCCCAACATTTCCACCCAGGTACCATGCTTTGAATGCTTTGTTGAATGCTCCTAATCCAAGACCTCCGCAAACCCTAGCTGGTTCTCCAGGTATTCCCGCTTTTATCCCGACACTCCCTCCTTTTCCTTCTGGCAATCCTAATCCTAGTGGCATTATCTTGATTGTTGTACCAAACCCACAGATTCCTGTTGGTGGACAGAGTGGTACGGTTCCTTTTCCTTTTCCTGGACAAAACACAGTTACTACATAACCTACAGTTGGCACACAACTTCTGGGTGGAACTATACCTACGATAGGGGGACCAACTTCACCTTTTGGACAAAATATACCTCCTGACTTGGCCCAATATTGGAATCAACTTCTACGAAACTTTCCTCAAAATGTTGGGGGGTAGAAAACTGTCCCTACTGTAGGCCAACCTTATCCAGGTATAACTAATCCTATTTGGGGTTTGGGTCAGACTACTCAACCTCAGGTCCCTACTCAAACTCAAGGTCACAATCCTTGGGGTTACTATCCTATCCAACCACCACCGAATCAGCCATGGTATTCCCTCTATGGGCAGATAGCATACGGTCCTACTGGTTTGCCGACAGGGCTTCCACCCCAAAGTCACTAGTACCCACAAGTGAATCGGCAATTGCCTTTTCTTGCTACCTTGGATTTTCCAGATTTTTCTAGGATTCTCAATGATCCTATTCGTCACTCTCCCCAATGGCCTGCTATTCCTGCTAAGCTTACATCAGACATTCCAAAATTCGATGGCAAGGCAGGAGAGGACCCAAATAATCATGTCATGACTTTTCATTTATGGTGTTCATCCAACTCGCTGACGGATGACTCCATTCGTCTACATCTTTTTCAAAGAACCCTTACCGGTTCTGCTGCGAAGTGGTATATTGAATTGCCACGAGGTTTCTTTTCTTATTTCAACACCCTAGCTATGGCTTTTATTACACATTACCAGTTACTGATCCGTTACGATACTGGGACTGAGATCTTGAACTCTTTCAAACAAACTAAAGGCACTCATATATCAGATCATATTCATGAGTGGCAAAGGAGGCAACGTCTCATTAAACTTGAACTCCCTGATCATTTATTGACCGAATGGTTTACGAAATCCTTCGTGAACAAAATTGGTAAAGACATTGCTATAGGAAGTGTTGTTACTGAGGAGCAGGCTATCAGTCGTGCTCAATATCTTGATCTCGTTTATTCACAAACGGGAACACTTTACACCCTTCTACCTAAATTACCTCGTCTTGGTACTTCCAACACTTCAACTACTCCAGCTTCCTCGCATGCATCCGATGGTGTGATTGGTACTGCTCATGTCCACTCACATTTTGTTTCAAATACAACCCCTAAGTCTACATCTTCTAATGTTCTAAGTGCTTCGTCTCCTCCCACTTACATCGGTAAAACTTCTGAGGTGAACGCTGTTCAATCTACCCCAACCGGTAAAAATAAATCAAAGAAAGGAAGAGGTAAGAATAAGGAGAGTAAAAATAATAATCAAAATGAGCAAACTAAAACCCCTCCTATTGAATATAGGGATAAGCGCAAGCCACGCTACCCTTTCCTTATCTGTGGTGACGATCACTACACGAAGGATTGTCCTCGATGTGCCAAAGTTACTAAGTTCCTTCAAGGAATGATGAAATCATCTACACCGGCGGTCTTGTCCCAACCCTTCCTGTCTCAGCAACAGGCCTCATTGGTCATTCATGACCAACCCTCTACTTCTACGACATCATATGTTTTGATGTGTACCGGTGATTCTACGAAAAATAATGTTGCACTCACGACTAGATCCAAAGACTATACTCCATCTAAGGAGAAGGTTGACGATTTACCTCCTACTTTGGTTCAACCCTCTCCACTGACTCTGCCTACGAACGGTCCTCTTCATCTCGAACGACCGAGCCTTGATACAGTTCTACGACCACCCCCGAAAGGTGTCGTTAATAAATTGTCCTTCAATACTCATGCTCGTGCAGCCCAGAACTATAGCATTGTCGAAGATCTGGCCCAAGCACCTTCTGCGATGTCTTCCCTTGAAGTCCTTCAGTCTTGTCCTACACAACGAAGGGCTCTGTTGAAAGCTATAGGTGGAATTGATCCTACAGATACGAATTTAATAGTCTTTGACTTGGAAGATCATATTCCAAGGTTACCCCCTCAGCTTGCGTTTTAGATACAAGTTGTTGTCGCCGACAAGAATATTTGTCGAACTGTAATCGATGAGGGTTCCTCTACGTGTGTAATGTCTTTAGCTTGTTGGAAAGCCATCGACTCTCCTCCGTTAACTGAATCACAAAATACTTTGAAAGCCTTTAATGGCTTTGGTTTTAAGCCTTATGGTGTTCTTCCATCGTTTATTGTTACTCTGGAAGGTAAGACAGTCCAAGTTGAAGTGGAAGTTTTCGATGCTCCCCTGGATTATAATCTTCTACTTGGTCGTAGCTGGATCGATTCTATGTGTGCTATTGTGTCAACGCTTTTCCGTGTTGTGTGATTTCCTCATTAGGGAAAAGTTGTTACGGTTGATCAACTTGCCTTTTTTAATTCTAATACTCGTACTGGCAACGTGCCGTTTATAGATAAAACCCCCCTGGGTTACGAGAATGTTGGTGTCGGCCTTTTAAAGGAATCTTCGTTAATGGGCACTTTCCCCATACCACCTCCACTCGATATTCCACGCCCGTCAGTTCCTTCTATTAATATGATCTCCACTATACCTCATGAGCTTCCTATGTCTTTTGACCCTTGGATAGTCCCTGATCTAGGAGATCATACTCGTTTCGGCAACGTCATGCCGTTAAGTCCGATTGAGTCTGCTTATCAAGCCATTCAATCGACAACCCTTTCTACATCCTCTCTTGATGAGTTGTCTCCTGATCCTTTCCGTGTTATCTTCCCCACTGATGAGATGATCATGTCCGTCATGGGGGGCACCCCTTGGAATGATGGACATCATCCTTCCAGGTTTTTTCTGGAACAACATACTCTTGAGCACTATGGACGAATTTCTAATCCGTTGATCGGTGTTGTCTTATTTCCCGTTCCTATGGTCTCACTTGATCCCTTTATGACAGGGGACATTGATTTCATTCCTGGTCACCCTCACTTGGCCGGGGTACATGGTTACCGTACTGTAGCCATGGATTATTTCACGAAATGGGCCTAGGCGACGCCGAATTTTTACAACACTGGTATCCCTTTGAGTGAACCCAGGAATGGATTGTACTTGAAAAATTACTATGCATAAGTCATTTATGCACAAGTACTTGTATTTTATGTATCATACTTTGTGTGTGTTACTTTAGTTTCTTTTGACGTTATCTGGTCTCTGCCCTTACATGACATTGTGTTTGATTTCCAGACGTCGGAGTATTCGCTACCTTATATTGGCTTCACTGATGGTGCTAGAGATAGTACTCGGAACTTAGCTTCCGCTGCATGGGCAATCTATGCCCCAACCAACGAACTTATATCTTTACGAGGTGTATGTCTTGGCCGTGCAACCAACAACATTGTCGAGTATAGCGCCATTATTGAACTATTGGTTGATGTTATCTCGCTTGGAATTCATCATTTGGTTGTGCGACTCAACTCGTAGCTTGTGTTACTATAGCTAAGTAATGTCTACTCTATTCGAAGTCCTACTTTATTACGAGTGTATTTGCGAATTCGCCTCTTGGAACGATATTTTGATCACATTGAATATCAACATATTCCTAGGTGTCTTAATAGATTAACATATGAATTGGATAATTATGTATTGGACATACATTTGAACCATTTATAAATAAAACACATTTAAATTCACACAATCTAAAGTAAACCGGTAGAATCCGTCTGTATATATATAACGATCAAAAGAGTTTATTTTTACAAAATGTTTGTCCGAAGACCAAAATATAAAAAATTGAAGCTTATAGCTTCTACAAAGTGACGTCACAGATGACGTTCATGGTAACACACTACTTTCCTAGATACTCTGCGGAGCAATCGACCCATAGCTGCGGAAACCCCTACAGTGTGACGTTGATCGCGTCGTGGAACCTCTTCCAGAGTCATATCTGGAATGTCTGTTGTAAGACCCTCTAAATTCTGCTCCATGATATGATAATCTTCTACATATTGTGGTAATACTGTTGCTGCTTCTCCTCATCGCTGGATAGGAGAGGTGCCAGGAGGTCTATACGGTCCAACGTCTGTGTTATCAACAAATATTTTGTGTTAGTCTTCAGATAAATCTATAAAACAAAAAAATTTAAATATGATAAAAATTCAAAAACATTTAAAAAGAGAAAATTTGTTTACTTCTTACCGAGGTCTCCCCACTGAGCATCCTCAGGTACTGCTAGATCCAGATCTCCTCGGAAATCCAACCCGGCATATCCGTAGTCATCTACCATCAACATCTAGTTTTGCAACCAGTCAAAGAAAATATTGTCATATTTGACGATTGGTCCTGCCACATGTCAGGCCATGAGCCGACACCATCGTAACATCCTCGGATCCCTAGGACCTGGAAAGTTCCACTCAACCTGTAGATGAAATACAGGGACCCTCTCTAGGAAGAAAGACACTAACAGAGATCCATATCCAAATTGTTTCAGTTCTCCCCGCCTGCACTTGGTCAGTTGTCTTTTGATACTGCGTAATAATGCATCAGCCCAGTTAAATACTCGGGGCTTAGTACACTCGATGGCATATTGGAAATAGCTCTGCAATGCCATATGGGGAGCGACACTTCCAGCCATCCGAGAAATCGTGAAGAGAATAGTGTGGAGAGTCAAGTCAGTTACTCCCCAGATTGCCACTTTCCCTTTCTTTCTTTCAGCCTCAGGTACGCAGTATTGGTTGCAATATTCACTCATTTTTAACCCACCTACTTTGCTGCTGGTCACACTGACATAGGACCCATGCCCACATAATCCGGTCAAGAAATATATGTCCTCGATGTCAATAGCTAATGTGTGAACTACGACAATGAAAACTTGCTGATCCAGATCCCACATTCGGACTAGATACTCCAATAATTGGACTTGGGCTCTCATGCTCGGGATACATAAGTATTTTAAGAGACCACAGTCTCTTAGTGAAGCTGTGGTGGGAGGATGATTTTCGACATTTGCGTTATCCTCCTCATGTTCTTGTTCTCACCACTCAAGCACCATGTCTGTAGCTATTAACCTGCATAAGAAACATACAAACATGATTAATGATCTTATTCATGAAATAAATTTCTTCTATTGGCTAAACGTTTCAAAAAAAAATTGAGTTCTGCGTTGCTCGCAGGTGCCATACTATGCACAGTGCGAACTTCTCGCAGGCGGCTTAAGGCCTACCTGCGAGAACGAGTCATTCTCACAGGTCCCGTATGGGCCACCTGCGAGAACGAGTCATTCTCACAGGTCCCGTATGGGCCACCTGCGAGAATTTCTCCACGCATATATGGTCCAAAAAATAACTCAAAACAAGATTTTTAACCAATGAAATCATAATTTTAAACCATGAAAAGATCAGGAATGAAGAACTTACCAAGATGTTGCTGACGGCTCGTCAAATGATCACTCGTAGCTCCCGAAAATCGACATCGAATGAAGAGGGTAAAATGAGGGTTTTTGGAACTCAATGGTAAAAATGGAAATGATATGGTCAATTTAGTTATTTACTCATTTTAATTACTTTTTACTATATCAAATTTGGGTTTTTTATGTTTATTTATTATTTAAACCTAATCACTAATGTGAAAATGAGTGAAATGACTTGCAGGTGTGAAACATGGATGATTATGGACAGATTTTTCTCCGTTATGGTCTGATTTTGATTGTTTTTTATGGTTTTTACATAAAACCTTGAGCGCTTTTTGTTTGTTCTTGCGCTTGTGAAAAACATAAGAACGTGATCGAGCGTCGTTTTATCACTTTTTTGGGCTCGTTGTGGTTATACGAAAAATGAACCCCCCTTGAGTTTTATTTAATCTCTTTTCAGACTCTCTAAACATGAAAATATCGCTGAGCGACCTTGCTATTTTCACGCTCGATAAAGTATTTGAAGTACGCGTCTTTCGAGCGATATTTTAACCCTTTTTCGGTCTCGTTGGACTACTGTACGAAAAAGGAACTGAGAGAGTTCTCTTTTAAGTGTTTTTCCAAACACTATAATCTTGAAAAACCTTCGAGTTTACTATCTCTGGACTCGCTAAACAAACATTGACAGACCCGTGATGGGACTGAACCATTCCTTCTTAGGGTTCGTTAAAAATAATCTGAGGGACTCATCCGAAGGATGAGCTTTTATCAACAAGCATATGTGATCCTCTTCAAGATTGCGTAAAAATAAAGAGGTACTTACCAGAAATGGTGGGGGAAAATTTGGGAAAGGGATATGTTTCATCTTCGTATTAATTGGCAGTAAGAGTCGCTCTTGAACATGACACCCCATATTGATTATTTGAAGCCGGTTTGGGAAATCCATTTGTCTCTCTTTCGATTGATTACAAGGTCTTTCCATGTGTCGTCTTTGATTCAATGCTGCCAAATCATTGGTCATGTCATTCATATGTTCAATAGAAGTCCATTTGAAACCTATATTGAGTCGACCATTTGCAGTTACCCATTCTCTCCATGTCGGCCTTCCCTGTGTCCAGTCCAATTGCCACATGCTCTATTTCACCTTCAAACTCTGTTACTCATTTCATGTCATTGATGGGGGATACATCAAGGCCCTCCTATGACGATTTTTGTTTCGTCGACTTCAGCACGTTATCCAGAATCAAGACTTCGAAATTATTTAGTACCTTGAAGCTTGCATGCCTCAATGGCAAGTTTCTCGCTTTCGACAATGGGTTTATATTATTGACCCATGATCGAAAGATTCTGTCGGATGTTCGACATCAACTCATTTATTCACACTCGATGGATTGTACTATAGTACCTTGGGAGTCATTGACATCAGTGGTGATTTCCCTCTCACTTGTTAACGGTTGCATCATTGACCGGTAATCAAGTGGTTTCTGCCATGTTCGACTTCAACACATGTAATCACATGGTTAGATTCGTACTTTGGGCGATGATATTGAAGACCCTGTATATTCTCTTTATGATCCAGATTGCGATGGAGTATGTATAATTTACGACACATAGATCCACTGTGTATGTTTTGTGGCTATGTCGTCTTGATTAAAAATTTGTCGCGTAGATCCACAATGTATTCAGGTGGCTATGCTATATTGTGATGGCATGGATCCACAGTGTATGATTGGTGGCCATGACCTTTCTTTATGATGTCATCAATATATGATCTGAGTATGGGGATTCCTACCTCAGAATTGGTATATATATGATGTTCTGCAGATGCTTGGATGTTTGTAGGTTTCCGATTAGATGTGCTCTTGGTTCTTGACACACACATGCAACTTACAAAGTCTATCGACTGTCACTGGTTCCAATCTCAGACTTTGGGGGGAATTCTGTTATCCATAAATTTGGTCGTCATGATGATGTAATGATGATGGAGAAATCGGGCTCTTCACTAGAACACTTTCCTGAGAAAAGTTACCTTTGTCTCTTTCCAGAAATCATATTTTTAAAGGAAGTTCGCAGGCTACCTATATATTTGCCTGCGAGAATGTATGATTCTCGCAAGCTACATTAATATAGGGTGTGAGAGGTTCACACTGTACCTAACTGCTAGGGTGCGAACATATTCTAAAGAAGGGAAAAAGATGGATTCTCGAGCCTTCTAGAAGGGAATCTTCTAGAAGGATGAGATGGCATTCGAATGGTTATCTAAGTACTGGCTTTCCTGATATCTTGGGATCATTCCTATCCTAGTAGATAATCCATTCTCTCTTATAAATTGAGGGGAATGCTCATGGAAAAGGTTAAGCAGAAAGCTAGCAAGAGATTTATTGGATAATTAGTGTAAGATTGTATGAAGGACTGATGCGACAACAGTTAGAGACACCAGCAAGGTTATCAAAAGTGGTTGATCTTCTTCATGCATGAGAAAGTGTGTGTGTCAGAGCTAGGAGCCATCGAAAGGAGGTTTGAAACATCAAGGCATAGGTTTTAAGTCTTTCTTTATATCAATTTAATACAGTAATATGTCCCTTTCCCATAAAGGTGATGTCACTTTATTACATAACTCCTTGATCATATGTATAGATTAACTGTTGAATATATTGAGTTGTTTTCACTTCAATTGGTTTGAGTTGTCCTAGTATTGGTGGCACAAGAGCATTGGAGCGAAGCTGGTACAAAAGAGACCTAAGGAAGCGATCATAAGGTACGTTCATGATTCTTGCCTCCTAGTTCATTCAATAGTCTAAATCTAGGGAAAGAGTATTGTTCTGTCCTGTTTTGTTCTAGATCCAGGTGGATCTAGGGAGATCGGTTCGTGTCCACACTTACGGATTAATCCCGAAACATATATAACAACCTAAGTGCAATTTCAAATGAAATAGGACTTCTACATTGATCCAATATTTAATACTTTCTATAAAATGGAGGGTAAAATTGTCTCTCTGTAAAATGCATGCCCAAGACTAATATGACCTCCAAATTGAGTGATTAAAATTGTGGAGTTTTTTTTTTTATCATTTTACATATTGTCATACATTTATTTATTCATTTTCAAACCCAAAACCATCTTCCATGCATATAGGCCAAAAAATTCCTTGTAAATGAAAAAAAATAAATACAGGGAAAAATGCATAAAAACACATGAAACCAGGGCATGATAAATAATGCACACCATACCATGAAAAATCCATGCATGGTGTTGGTCATTTACATGTTACAAGTTACAATATTGTGGATATGTTGTAAGCCCTAAATTTTGTATACTAGGGAGATATCTCAAGTTATTTCCCTTTCCATAATTTCAACAATATTGAATTTTGACACAATGTAAAATGTTGAAGGATGCATGCCAACCATTTAACAAAAATGCTTACAAATGTTGGAAGGATGTTCCGAAAATGTTTGAAGAAATGGAAACCCTAAGATTGTTTCACTTTAATTTTCTATCACATGGGGTCCTAAGTGCTATCTTGGGAATGTTCCAAGTAGTAGTAGTAGAAATCATGTTGTACACACTAGGGAAAATGGAGTGAATATTGAAGATCAACTTAGTCCTCTAGAATAATATGACACAGATAATAGTACAATTGAGAATGGTGGTATAAATAGAATGATCTAGGACACATTTTCTCGAATGGATGACAAACTTGATGATATTCATGATGTACCTCTAATTGAGAAGTGACAACAATCCCTTTATGAAGGTTCGAGGAAAAATATTATCTCTACTATATTGGTTTTGGTGAACTTGAATGTATTGAATGGTTTGGTAAACACTTGTCTCACCCACATCCTAAGTTATGTAATATAATTCGTCACGTATACATAAAATTTGTACTTATGTTTCTCTTTTCTTAGTGTCATTAATTAATGTGTAAATTGAGGATGCAATATTTAATATTAATATTATTTACATTAACTAGTTATGTTTTGTGTTGTAGATTGTTAGGTAAATTTCTCCTACCATCATCAAATACTTTACCTCACACATACCGAGAATTATCTTCCATTATGAAAGATATTGGAATGGAGTATCAAGCTATTGATGCATATCCTAATAATGATATTATATAGGATGGACAATATTCATTGGAAATGAAATTCCTGCAATGTCAAATAAATAGATATTGAATCAATCAAGTAAGAAAACACATTCCTCACAAGGTTTTTCATCATATTCTGATAATTACAAATTTGCAGTGACTGTTCAAGTTCCAAATCATAGCACAATTTATGGATTACCATGTGTTGCAGACCCCTGATCCTCGGTCCGAGATCTGCTCAGGATCGTTCTAAATCTACCCTCCTAAGTCTGAATGACTCTTTGATTTTCCCCACGGGGAATCTCTTACACACACGACAGTGTATCCATAGGTCCTTATGAGTATGCCCCGTGTAATCAAACACAAAACATCACTCAAACTTCCTGTCCTCAATAATATGATCACTACCTTTTCCAAATCGGGATTTCGGGTTTCGCGATATCACGATTCATGTTGTCGAGTTTCCAACTCTTCAACCCACCAAAACCAGAAATGACGAAATGTCACTTCACAATATTTCACATTTCGTGACTCTGGGGTTTTTCAACACAAAGGCCCCTGGCTCCTTGTCCTCAGGATTTCTGGTATTCCAAATCCTGAATTACTGAAATCCCCAAATCCTTCCCTTGACAATTCTCTTTGCAATTCGGGAGTTAGAGTGACCGAGGATTTTGGCTTACACTCCAGACTTACAAACTCTGATTTGATGAAATGATTATAACAGATCCACTACCACGATCAATGGTTCACATTGATTCCTCATTCCAAAGTGATGGGTTTGTCCTCCCCTATCCACCTTACAACTTCTCTTGATCCTACAGTCCTCATGACTTCGGCAGTTCTCCTCGGAGAATTCTGACTGCTCGTTTCCTCCTTGACAACTTCTGTGAAATGAACCGGTGTTCTTCCACTGGAACTTGGCTTCCACAAAGTGACTTTGCTCCATCTTCCTCTTAACATTTCAAAGGCCCTAACCCTCCTGAGCTTTCACTTATAAACTTGAGTATCTAAAGGACTCCTGCACGCACTCCTTGCGGTGATCTTTCAAATACTTCTAAGTATTTGATTCTTTGACTCTATGCACCTTCTGCGACAACAATCCCTTACCTTTCAAACTTAGTTGATAAGTTTAAGGCCTCGAATAGCCTATGCACAACTTGCATGGCTTTCTGTGCTTCACCTGCACTTCTGCTGGAATGAGAACAACGATATCTCTCCTGAGCTTTCTGAGATAAAACTCAGAATCCTTGTCAATGCACACCTTGCAGATGTTTCACTGCACTCCTTGCAGGAACTTCTCTCACTCAGGAAGAGAAACAATTGAAACTCATTCTCTTTCTCTCTCAGACTTCAAGAATTCAACATGAAATCATACATACACAACATTAAATCAAATGCATAACAGAGAGAATAAAACAACCATAAGCATACCATTCACCATGTATAGACAAAAAACATCATAACACCATGAAATCTGATTCAAAGCTTCATATATTAATTCAAATATCCTGTACATGGATTCTCCTTTTCAACTCTCTGCTACAACTCTCTTATTCTATCCTATGCTAATGTGCTTAGTGATGCAAATACTACTATGATACAAAGGTGAGGGTGTCTATATCCATTTTCCCTCCTACTCTCTAACTGTCTAATCTATGAATTCAAATCTACCTATTTTCATTAACTAGGCTTAAATTCCTTTTACATTGACATATGAGAGAAAATCGCTCACGATCTGTTTACAACAGCCAGATATAAATGCAAGTACACTTTTAGCTACTACATTAATATCTGCTTCTTAATCTTTCAAAAAACTATTTCAAAATGTGCAAAACGTGTGCTGCGCTTTTCCCAACTATCTTTCGCCTTCATGCTCGCTTGGTTGGCTTCTTATGATGCTCCTACATCATACTCCCTCACTTGAAAAATTTCATGAACTCCTGTTCATGAGCTCTTGCACGGTCTTTCCATGCTTTTGAATTTTTTCTTCATCTTCCCAACTGGCATCTTCAACTGGATGTCCTTTCCACTTGACCAAGTATTCAAAATACTCTTTTCTCCTGGTCTTTTTTCTAATCCTCTTGTCAATTATGCTTTCCATCTGTGGCTTTTCAATTGCAGGAATTTGGTTTGTCAATTGAACTTCTTTGTGTTCCTCCTCTGCTACTGCTTCTTCAGATCTGTAAGGGTACAAATCCACAACATTGAATATCGATGAAATTTTGACCCCATCTGGTAATCCAATCTCGTATGCGTTTGCCCCAAATTTCCTTATGACCTTGAACGGTCTAATATTTTTCATCTTTAGTTTGTTATATGTTCCCCTTGGGAACCTTTCCTTCCTCAGATGTGAAAGAATTAAATCACCAACTTCAAATTGAAGTTATTTCCTGTGTTGATCTGCTCTGCGCTTGTATTCTTGATTTGAATTCTACAATCGCTCTTTAATTCGGCTGTGAAGATCCTTCATTGCTTCTGCAAAATTCTCTACACTAGCACTTCTGAATTCATTTTGTCCCGACTCTTTCAATTCAAAAAATCCCCTTGGCTTCATTCCATATACAATTTGGAATGGACTCTGCCCTGTGCTTATGTTGAGTGAATCATTGTAAGCAAATTCCGCCTATGGAAAAATGTGATCCCACTAACTGTGGTGTTCAGTCACTAAGCTCCTCGATCTTTCAACCTTATTTGATAAGTTTAAGGCCTCGACTAGCCTATGCACACCTTACACGGATTTTTGTGCTTCACCTACGCTTCTGCTGGAATGAGAACAACAATATCTCTCCTGAGCTTTCTGAGATAAAAATCAGAACCCTTGTCAACGCACACCTTGCAGACGTTTCACTGCACTCCTTGCAGGAACTTCTCTCACTAAGGAAGAGAAACAATTGAAACTTATTCTCTTTCTCTCTTAGACTTCAAACATTTAACATGAAATCATACATACACAACATTAAAGCAAATGCATAACAGAGAGAATAAAACAACCATAAGCATACCATTCACCATGTATAAACAAAAAACATCATAACACCATGAAATCTGATTCAAAGCTTCATATATTAATTCAAAGCTCATGTACATGGATTCTCCTTTTCAACTCTCTGCTACAACTCTCTTCTTCTATCCTGTGCTAATGTGCTTAATGATGCAACTACTACTATGATACAAAGGTGAGGGTGTCTATATCCATTTTCCCTCCTACTCTCTAACTGTCTAATCTATGAATTCAAATCTACCTACTTTCATTAATTGGGCTTAAATGGATTTTACATTGAGAAATGAGAGAAAATCCCTAACGATCTGTTTACAACAACGAGATATAAATTCAAGTACACTTCTAGCTACTACATTAATATCCACTTCTTAATATTTCAAAAAATTATTTCAAAATGTGCAAAACGTGTGATGCGCTTTTCCCAGCTATCTTCCACCTTCATGGTCGCTTGGATGGATGTTTACGATGCTCCTGCATCATACTCCCTCACTTGAAAAATTTCATGAACTCCTGTTCATGATCGCTTGCATGGTATGTCCATGCTTTTGAATTTCTGCTTCATCTTCCCAACTGACATCTTCAATTGGATGTCCTTTCCACTTGACCAAGTATTCAAAATACTCTTTTCTCTTGGTCTTTTTTCTAATCCTCTTGTCAATTATGCTTTCCATCTATGGATTTTTAGCTACAGGCATTTGGTTTGTCCATTGAACTTCTTTTTTTTCCTCCTCTGTTACTGCTTCTTCAACTCTATAAGGGTACAAATCCACAACATTGAATATCGGTGAAATTCATACCCCATCGCGTAATCCAATCTCGTATGCGTTTGCCCCTAATTTCCTTATGACCTTGCACGGTCCAATATTTTTCATATTTAGTTTGTTATATGTTCCACTTGGGAACCTTTCCTTCCTCAGATGTGCAAGAATCAAATCACCAACTTCAAATTGAAGTTCTTGCCTATGTTGATCTGCTCTACGCTTGTATTCTTGATTTGAATTCTAAAATCGCTCTTTAATTCGGCTATGAAGATCCTAAGTTGCTTCTGTAAAATTCTTTACACTAGCACTTCTGAATTCATTTTTTCCCGAATCTTTCAATTCAGAAACTCCCCTTGGCTGCATTCCATATACAATTTGGAATGGACTCTGCCCTGTGCTTCTATTGAGTGAATCATTGTAAGAAAATTCCACCTATGGTAGAATGTGATCCCACTGACTGTGGTGTTCAGTCACTAAGCTCCTCAACAAATATCCCAAGCTCCTGTTCACAACCTCTATCTGTCCATCCATCTGAGGATGATACGCTGAGCTTTGAAAATCTTTCGACTACCACAAATATCAAATCATGTCCTCTTTGAATTCTTGGCAGTCCCAATATGAAATCCATGCTCACTACATCCCACGACCTTTCTGGTATGGGTAATGGCTGGCATAACCCTGCATTCTATCTTTTCCCTTTAGTGTCCTGACAAATTTTGCACCTATCCACAAATTTCTTAACATTTGTCCTCATCCTCGGACAATAATATGAGCTATTCAACTTTGAGAATGTCTTGTCATGAACGAAGTGTCCGACCAATCCTCCACTGTGTTTTTCCTTCAGCAGGTTCTCCCTCATGGAGCATTTCGGAATACATAGTTGATTTCCCTTGAATAATAATCCATCTTGGATCATATACTTAGTCCATTGGTTTCTTTCTCTGAGAATTGTATTCTCATATGCCTCATATGATTCTTTAAAATCTGGGTCATCCCTGTACATTTCTTTGAGGTTATCAAAACCCAATGTCTTGACTCTAAATTCTTGCATAAGTAAACAATTCCTACTCAAAGAATCAACAACTTTGTTAGCAGTTCCATAAATATGCTTAATTACAAAAGTAAAATTCTGCACGAATTCAACCCATTTAACATGTTTTTGGTTCAACTTCTCCTGTTGAGTCACGAATTGCAAAGCGTGATTATCATTGTACAAAACAAACTCCTTGGGAACCAAATAGTGTCTCCATTACTTCAGCGCTTGTATGACTGCATAGAATTCCTTGTCATATGTGGAGTACTTAATCTTTTCTTCATTCAGTTTTTCACTGAAATATGTGACTGGCCTGTCATCTTGGCTTAAGACCACTCCAATTGCAAATCCACTTGCATCACACTTGAATTGGAATGTTTTGCTAAAATACAGAAAACCCAGAATTGGTTTCTTTGTGATCTTCTTCTTCAGCAAATTGAAACTCTTCTCTGCTTCTTCTGTCTAGTGAAAAGATTTGTGTCTTTTCTTCACTGTATCCATCATCGGTGCGCTAATTCCACTGAAGTTTCGGATGAATTTCCTGTAGAAACTTTCCAAACCATGGAAGCTTCGAACTTCAAACACATTTTTTGGCAATGGCCAATTCTTAATCGCATTTACCTTTTCTGGATCCATCTTCAACTCATTTGCAGAGATAACAAAACCCAAATAAATGAGTTCTTTCCTCATAAATGATGATTTCTTCATATTTATCAACAATTTTTCTTGCTGTAATCTCCTCATCACTACAACTAAATGCTTTAAGTGTTCTACTTCTGTCTTGCTGAAAATTAATATATTGTCGAGATATACGATGAGGGACTATATGGTTCTTCCATGTATGGTTCTGTATGGTTCTTCCACATACCATGGGACTGTATGGTTCTTCCACGTACTGAGGGACTATATGGTTCTTCCACGTACCTAGAGTATATTGAAAGGCCCATTTCAAATGGTTGTTCATTTGAAAACACTACTACAGATTTGAGATCCCATTTACCTGGTGTATATTAGGAGACCCCCTAGAATCCTGACACCAACAGAGTAAACCATTTGGTTGTCTTGTTTCTATAGTACATTGAGAAAAACACTCGAAGATATTACTCTTCAGTACCTGGGTAGTTGGATAGTACAATTAAGGGAATGGTCAGGCATTCCTAGTTAGTGACCTGAGATATTGGGACAAGTACTATTGTTGAACACTGTGTGTATATCAGAGAACTATAGCACATGAAACTCCCTTTTCTGTGAGGACCTCTGCCTAAGACAATTATGAATTCCTACCTTGTAGTGATACCTGACAACAATTCCACCAAAAAATGGAACTTATAAACCAAATAATGCCTCAGAAATTCCTACTTGGACTCTTGATGAAGGTGAAGAAATATGCAAGGACTTAGATGATTTACAAAAGAAGGAAGTAACAAAATATGAACTAAAAAGTATGATCAATTCAATTGAAGCTAAGATGGAAGTGATGATGAATACTAAGATGGATGGTTTAAAAGGGGAGATCATGGAAGGGTTGAAAAAGTTTCCATTAGAGAGGCCACCTGAAAGTGACAATTTATTCCATGAAATTCATGATGAGGAAACAAGGAAGATGAACCAAGATTGGAGAAACTACAACTTTTAGTTGAATACCAACCACTTTCCTAAGATCAATATGAGATATTTTTATGGTAAGGATCCAATCACATGGATACTCCATATGGAGCAGTTGTTTGATCTACATGATGTTCCTCAAACATAAAAGGTACGAATTGCATATTTATATTTAGAACCTAATCAATTTATGTGGTATCAATGGCTTTGTTCTCGCAAATCACTTGTCACTTGGAAAATTTTCATGGAAGAAATGATAGTGCACTATGAGGATACGAGGAGGAATACCTTCTTCATCCAATTGATAAATATCAATAAAAAGGGTTCCGTTGCGGAGCACATTAAGAAGCTCCAAAGATTGAATATAAGGGTAACATATATTCCAGATGAGCACCTAATTTTTTTCTTCATAAGAAATTTAAAGTATAACATTCAACATGAGGTTTTCCTTTGGTAACCCAAATCATTTGAGAATGCATTCAAGGTGGTGATAAATGTTGAAAGTAAAAATATGGCTATGGATACTAGAAGGACCATGCCTAACATCTATCGAGAGAATAATGTTTCTTCTTCTAAACCACCTCAACCTACAAGGTTAACACCTCAACAATTGAAGGAAATAAAATAAAAAGGTTTATTCTTTAATTGTGATAGCAAGTACAGTAAGGTACATAAGCATGGTGAGAATAATTTTTTCTACATAGATTGTGAAGAGGAAGGACAACAAGAAAGAGAACAAGAACCATCTCAAGATGAAGATGTAGAAGAGATTTCTTCTGAAGAGATGACTCCCACCATATCATGTCATGCATTGGTTGGAATTAGCACTCCTCAAACCCTCAAGATCGAAGGATATATCAAAATGAAAAATCTAATAGTGCTAATTGATTTTGGTAGTACTCATAATTTCATTGACTGCAAATTAGCCAAATCTTTCAATTGCTTTATATATCCAACACTAGAGTTTAAAGTAATGATTACAAATGGAGGAACTATCAATTTATTAGGAAAATAACATAAGATAAATCTTACTATGGGGGAATATGTAATGAATGGTCGAATGATTATTATACCCATGGGTGGTGCTGATTTCGTACTAGGGGTCCAATGGTTACAATCATTGGGAATCGTGGATTTTTATTTTCAAGAAATTTTCATGAATTTTTCATTGGAAGGAAAGTAATTTGAATTAAAGGGTATCATAGGGAAATTGAGTAAGGTGGTAAGCTCTAATGGCATGAAAAAATTATTGAAAAAGGGGAATCATGGTGTAATTGTACAACTATGCTCACTAGATGTTCAAACATCAGAGCCATCTATTCCTCTAGATATCCAAGGGATCATTGATAAGCCTTATAAAGTATTTGAAGATATTCCCAGAGGTCTTCCACCCACTCGTGATCATGATCATTATATTCATTTAATTCCTAGGAGTGATCCTCCTAAAATCAGGCCTTACAGATACCCTTATGCATAGAAGAGTGAAATTGATCATATGGTTGAAGAAATATTAGATGCTAGAATTATTAGACCTAGCCAAAGTTCTTACTTTGAACCAGTGGCAATGGTACTCAATAAAGAGGTCTCATGGAATATGTTTCCATATTATAGAGAGCTCAACAAGATCACCATTAAATATAAGTTCCCCATTCCTGTCATTGATGAATTGCTATATGAAATACATGGAACAATCTACTTCAAGAAGTTGGATCTCAATTAAGGGTATCATCATATCATGACAGTATTAAATACTTCTTGGAACAAAGACTATCCTCAAAAGAGAAACAAAAATGGGTGACCAAGATGTTGGGTTATGACTTTGAAATCATCCACAAAAAGGGGAATCAAAATGTTGTGGCAGACCACTCTCAATAAAGGATGAATATGTTGAGGCATTTCTCTGTGTTATCTATATCATCCAACCTAATTGGATTACAAAAGCAACGGATGAATGGAAGAATGTTGAAGAAGTGTGGACTCTCATTAAAAGGTTGTAGCAGGATTCTAGTGCATCTGATACATTTACATTAAAAAATGATTCACTATGGTAAAAATATCGCTTGTATTTATGTCAGAAATCCCAACTCAAACAAAAGGTACTTTTGGAATTGTACGCCTCTCTGATAGGAGGGCACTCAATATTTTTGAAAACCTATCACATGTTCAAGAGAATGTTTTTTGGGGATGGACTTAAAAATGTTGTTCAAAGGCTTGTGGAAAAATGTTTTTATTTTTCCAACAAAATAAGGTGGAAACAATTAAGAGCCTGGGTCTTTTACAACAATTATCCATTCCAAGTCAGCGTTGGGAGGAGGTTTCCATGGATTTCATCACAAGGTTACCAAAGTATGAAGGAACGAGTGTAATCATGGTGATTTTTGATTTAATTACCAAGTACGTACACTTTTGTGCACTTTCTCATCCTTTCAAAGCCAGTACATTTGCTATTGCATTCATGGAGAGAGCTCAAAAGCTACATGGAAGCCCAAAGATTATTGTAAGTGACAAAGATCCTATCTTCACTGGACATTTTTGGACATAATGTTTTTCTTGTTTGGGTACTCAATTGGATCATAGCTCATCTTATCATCCTCAATCCGATGGACAAACTGAGATAGTGAAAAAATGTATGGAAGGATACCTTCGTTGCTTTTCGTCTAATAAACAAACACAATGGTTCAAGTGGTTACCCTTGGAAGAATGGTGGTATAACACTTCCTTTCATACTACAAAAAAAATGAAACCATTTATGGTGCTTTATGGATATCACCCACCATCCATCACTTCTTCTCTAAAAGAAGAATATAAAGTTCAAGCAGTGGAATATCACATCAAGCATCAAAAATAAGTTCTCCAACTCTTAAAGGACAACCTTACAATGGCACAAAATCACATGAAACGACAAGAAGATCAACATCGTAGTGAAAGAAGTTTTGAAATAGGGGATTGGGTATTTTTAAGACTAAAACCATACAAATAGATGTCCCTCAAACAATATAATAAGGATAATAAATTATCACTAAAGTACTATGTTCCTTAGAAGGTGTTCCAAAGATTGGTGCCATGACATACACATTGGAGTTGCTTGCATCTTCACGAGTACACCTTGTTTTCCATCTTTCATGCTTAAAGAAGGTTATAAGTGACAAGATCCTAGTTCAAACTATATTTCCAGAACTTGACGAGGAATAAAAATCATATTGGAGCCTGAAGCTATCATTGACACAATAATTTTCCAGTTGAGGAATATATCAATTTCAGAGTATCTCATTAAGTGGAAGAAACTACCTGCTGAAGATTCCAAATGGGAAGATGAGTCTTTTATATATAAGCATCCATAACTACTCAAGTATTGAGGAAACCGCTTGTCTGAAGGGGAGGGGCATCTTAATCCCTAATTCATGGCACATTACCCCTTAATTGGGACATATTACATTAGTATTGTTATTTTATTTATGTTGGTTTGAGTGCATTAGTTGTAATTGTACCTCCTAATCTCCTATATATATATATATATATATATATATACCAAGGAGACATTTTCATTTGGAATGATCTTGTAATTTTGAATCCATATGATGTATAAAGAGGTTGTCCTATCAAAGAGGATTATTATCTAACTTTCTCTCTTTGTCAAGGCATTGAGTACTTATTCTGAGGATTTTATGCTAATTTGATATTAGGTTCTTAACATTGCTTACAATAATTTTTTGAATGTAACATTTCATTTGTCTTGTTTATTACATAATTTTTTATATATACATATATACAAAGTAGTAATGATGTGTATTCTTAATCAAATAGGTAAGTATCAACTTAAATATATGAATGTATATATTGAGCCTCTTATCAATGGGCTACTAAATTTGTGGGATGACATCACCATGTACAACATATCTACACCAATAGGGAAAAAGAAATTTCAATTCCATCGAATAATTACATGGACAATTCATGATGTGATAGGGCTAACATATTTTTGTGGTGTGTAATATGCCACTTTACTTTAATAGTATATAATTTTTTGAAAATATCATGCTTTCTCATTGTGTAGATTTCCATAGTTAGTCATGATGTACTCATGATGTTGGAGAGTGTTTCTGGATGTAGATGGTGTATGAGGTTTAAAAATGTCCAACAGTTTGAGTGGACACTCCACCCATCCCGAAGGACACAAAATCTCATAAGGTCGAAGAGAGCCCTTAGTTTCCTATTTATAAATTAACAGAGAAAGTGATCATTGTAGGAAAGAGAAAAAATAAATTAAATAATGAAAGATAGACATTGAAACCAGGAAAAAATATTAATAAATTACTCTGAGAAAGAATATTCAATTAGGTGGAAAAATGAGTGGAAAAATAATAATAATAAGGATGGAAACAAATTTATAAAGATGGTCATTGAGGTAAATAACAACAAAGAGTGGAAAGCTTTTAGCATAATAATAATTACATTAGGGAAAGAAATTAGAATGATTTAAAATTAATTAAATAATTTTTCAATAAATTAAATATGTGTAAGTTAAAGTGGGAAAATAAGTTCGGGGTAAACCATTAAAGGTAAAAACTTAAGAGAAATTTGATGAGAAAAATAAGTGCCAAGATGGTACCAGAAATAGAAAAAAAATTAGAAAATGGAATTGAAAAAAAACATTAAAGGTAAAAACTTAGGAGAATCAAGAGAAATTTGATGAGATAAATAAGTGTCACGACGGGGTCAGAAATAGAAAAAAAATTAGAAAATGGAATTGAAAAAATATAAAATCTTTGTGTAAATTAAATTGTGAATTAAAATATTTAAGCCGAAAGGCATACATCTATTTACAATGGGCATATTTAATAGGTATTTAGTTCTTAATTCCGCCGAAAGGCGTATATCTATTGACAATGGGCATATTTAATAGGTATTTAGTTCTTAATATGTTTTCTATTGACAAGATTAAATATGCCCAGAATATTCTTAGTCATCACAATAAATGAATGGCTCTGATTTCATCCATTAACTTCCGAGCTGTTATAAAGACATCCATTTATATGTTTACTTTTTTACATTTACCTAATTGTGTTTAAAAATTACTGTATTCACTAACTTATTGCCATGTCTACCTGATTAAAAAATATTAAAATATTATGGTGGCCACGTTTCTATGCTGACATCACCAACAATAACTCGAAATTTTAACAGCCAGCCGCCTTTCGGCGTTCACCAGCCACGAGTTAGCGGCTGTGCTAGTTTAGAGAAAACAACTTCACTCTCTCTTTATTCAACTTCACTCTCCCACGCTAACCCAACTCACACCCTCCCCACTTTCTCCTCTAAGGATCCGTCCCACATTTCCCAATCCGCTTTACAGCCTCACCTCATTATGCTTCATCGCACCTCAAACCTTCACCCACCGTCGCTTTAGGAAACCCTAATATGTTTTCTTCCACTGATTTACCTCTTAAACTATCCAACTCGTGTCACCTTTCGAGATCTAACCCCCGACCATTACGAATTAAAAGATGAAGCAACCTCCCCCCTCCATTCGTTCGTACCTTCTTACCTTTCCCCCTCCCTCTCCCTCTCCCTCTTAACCATTTCGAATTCTTATAAAGATGCCTTTTCGCCACCTTTCATTGATCAAAATCATAACCCTTCTATCATTCAATTAAAAAAGTAATCCTCCCCCAATAAAGAGTCCAATGTTTTTTTGGAGCCTTATCACCATTAATAGTAATCACTATCTTCTCCCACCCTCTTTCTCACCCTAGTTATCAACTTATCCTCTTTTACTTTAGATTATCCTACCCTCCAACTCTGGGAGAAGGGATTTAATTTCTCCCTAGCTCCCAAATGCATCCGTATGGAAGACATAATATGTTCCATCTAATCCATTACCCACACCTTATTGATTCATGAAGAATAATAAATTAAGCAGAAGAATTGTTCGTCGGTCTAAACCACCCAAACCTAGCCTAATTAAAGAAACTTAATCATAACCCCAACATCCTCATCCTCAAAGCTGACAAAGGTAATGCAATGGTCATTATGAATACCTACAACTATAACTCTAAATTACTTCACCTTCTCTCTTCCTCCACATATAAAATATTAAAAAAATCCCAGTTAACACCATCACTAACCTCGTGACCAAAGCCATCAAATCCTCCTCCGTGGACCCCTCTATTCAAAAGTGTCTCCTTCCTCATAACCCCAAAACCTCGAGGATCTATGGCCAACCAAAAATTCATCAAAATGATTTTCCCCTTAGACCCATAGTGAGGACCATAAGAACCCCCACCCATGCTATTTCTCACTTTGTTGCTAACAAACTTCAAATTTTTGTGGGAAATTCTCCGTCCTTTATCAAAGATTCCACCGAATTCATTCACAAAACCTAGAATTTTCAGCTTGATGAACAAGACCTTATGGTCATCTTCGACGTGGTCTCTCTTTTTACCGAAATTCCTGTCTCGGAAGACCTTGATCTCCAACCTAGTAGACCCTAAAAAAAAGGACCTCATCAAGATTTTCCTCTCCTCGACCTTCTTTACCTTCAAAGGGGTTTGCTACGAATGAATAGAAGGCACAACCATTGGATCATCCTTGTCCCCAGTGGTTGCCAATATTTTCATGGTGCATTTTGAATATTTAGCCTTAAGTAGCTTCCATCCCAAACCTAAATGTTAGTTTTAATTTTTCGATGACACTTTTCTCATTTGGCCTCATGGCCACCCAAACCTTACCCTCTTATTCAATCATCTTAATAACCTTTCCCCTCACATCCAATTCACTATGGAAACCCAAAAGACAACTTTATTCTGTTCCTTGATGTCCTCATATCTCATTTACCTGATGGCTCCCTCACTAACCAAGTCTATAGAAAGAAGACTCACATCGATAGATAACTGAATGGCATCTCCCATCATCATTGAGCTCAAAATTTTGTTGTCCTAAAAACCTGGGTTACTCTAACCATGTGTAAATCTTCCCCTCAATTATTCACCAAGGAAAAGGCCCACCTAACTAAAACCCCATTGTCCAATGGATACTCTCTCACTCAAATCACCCACACTTTTCACTCAGTCAGAAATACTAAACCTAAAATGACCTCTCCCTCAACCCCTCCTTGCGCTCTCATCTCTCTACCTTACATTGAGAGCACCACTAACCATATTTCGAAGCTCTTAGCGAAGAAGAATATTAAAATTGTTTTCAAACCCTACAAAACCCCGAAACAACTTTTTAGAACTATCAAAGATAAGTCTGACTCGATGCAAGTCTTAGGAGTTTACCAAATTCCCTACTCCTATGGTAAATCTTACATCAGAAAAACGCATAGAAGCTTTAAAGCCTGGATGAAAGAGCATATAGTTGATACTACCCAAAATTGAATCTCTAAATTAGCTATTATCAAACACTCTCATAACTCTAAACACCTTATTTTCTTTGACAAAAATAAAATTCTAACTCCCACCCCTCAATACTCCTCGCATCTCATTCTGGAAGCCCTTGAAATTGAAAAACATCCTAATATCTTAACTGTGAAGATGACTACATGTTGAGCCAATCTTAGAATCCTAGCTTACATCACCTTGAACATTAGGCATCCTCTTTCTCTTAGATATAGGACCCGCTCCTCCATCCACCTCCCCTCTTCTCCTTCTCCCAACTTCCTAATCTAACACATCTCTTTTGGTCTTTTAACTGAATCTATTCTCTCACATCAATTTATTCCCTACCCTTACATTATTTATAATTTATTTTCTTATTTTATTCTCCCCATTCTTTCTATTATCCTCTATATCCTAATTATCATTCTCACATAACTTTCATTCTACTCACTTTCCCTCTTTCCTTTATTTTACTCAATGAATTTTTCTTACATTTTTTTAGTTTAATGTGCTTACCTATCTTATCCTTCAATTTATTTAATTTAATTTCCTTTTCTATTCTAATTATGTTTCTATCAGTTCCCCTCATTATTGTTTTCTCTCCAATATTTTAATTCACACTTTAGTTTACACAAATCCCTTGTATTTTTTCAATTCCATTTCCTGCAAATTTTTTCTATTTCTCGCCCCTCTTGGCACCTATTTATCTCATTGAATTTCTCCTAAGATTTTCTATATCATGCATGTATGTTGTAAGCCTTCAAATAAAGGGTAAATTTGCATGTCCACTATGTGGTCCTAGGATGAAATCTTGTCATTCAAGAAGTTTAGGGAAAAGGGTGTTTGATGAGTATAAGCACTTCCTTCCTATGAAAGATAGGTATCGAACTACATAAAACCATCTTTTCAATTTTAAAGAAGAGACTAGAATAAAACCACACATAATGACACCTCAACTATGGAAGTTGGGATATAATAGAAATCATCAAGGTAAACAATTAGTCTATGTATGATATATATTAACGTTTTATAATTTTAATTTGTGTTGAATTATTTTTACTGTATCTAACAATTTTTGTTTTAATCTCATTTATTTTTCATAAATGTCGTCAAGGTATTAATGGCCTTCCACAAGAAATGAAAATATACCCTATACAACTCAGTAGGTTTCCTACTATGAGAACCTATAAATAGCTCATTCATTTGATACAATACATATTGGGAAAAATGTAATGGAAACATTATGGATAGTCTTATATGAAAGCAATGACATACATGAATCCAATCATGCAATGAAGAATCTGATTCATTAAAATAGCGATGGACATCAAGATAGTCTTCTATGGTTATTGCAACAAAACAATGTTGTAAAAGAGGTCATTAGGAAAATAAAATTTCTTAGGGGATTTACTTCAAACATAAATAATATCTTAATGAAGAAAGGTGAATTTAGTGGGGTAAAAACTCATGACTCGAATACCTTCATTAAGGTAAATATTTTGTTATATTTTTATATTGGTATACATCTTTTTGGTATCTTTTTGTTACATTTCTATATTAGTATACATATTTTTGGTATTTTTTTGTTTAATTTTTTGTTACTATATGTTCTACCTCTTATTTTTATAATGATTCATTTTTTGTTACAGTATGCTCTACTTCTATCCTTTCCAAATAACTTTGAAAACAACATAAAACAAGTCATACATGATCTTGGCAAACATACAAGGTAAGTAATTATTTGTATGCAAAATATGTGTTGCATACATTGTTGACATGTGTTTTACTTGCAATGTATATACTTAAACCCATGATTTTCTTGCATCATGAGTAGGTGGCTGTCATATAAAGAATTCCATAAAGAATATATAAATTATTGTAGGAGAGATC
Source organism: Picea engelmannii (assembly GCA_009831015.1). Classification (NCBI taxonomy): domain Eukaryota; kingdom Viridiplantae; phylum Streptophyta; class Pinopsida; order Pinales; family Pinaceae; genus Picea; species Picea engelmannii. The sequence goes on along the minus strand of ML830453.1, from coordinate 50,273 downwards.
TACTTCGTCTGATGTGTGAAATGCAAAAGTACCTAACTCCAATATTTTTCAATGCATAAGAACACTACATGATACACCAAGTTGAAGAGATTGAAATGTTTGGACCTATACACACAATGTCAATGTGGATGGTGGAGAGGTAGTTGAAATCATTGAAGGCCTTTTTTAGACAAAGATCACTTCCTGAAGGTTCTACGGTGGAGGGATATATGGGATATCAATCCTTGGTGTATATTAGTTAGTATCTTCCTAAATTAGCACCAGATATGAATGTGCCTCTCATTTGAGATGTCAGCACCATCAATAAATTCGAAGTGGAGGTATTATTGGGGAAAGGTAGAATGAGTAAAGTGAAAGGTAATTAGATCGAAGAGATGTACAATACTTTTGTTTATTCATTTTTGTCTATATCATACCTATTTAATTTTTATTCTTCCATCAATTATTAAGATTTTCCATTGTACCTAATTATTGATGAATTGTTATTGTTTCATATAGATGGTCAAGAGTGGGATGTACTACATTTATATATCACAAACAATATTGATTGGATGAAGGTATGAATAGAATGACATATACAATGTTATGGTAGGTTAACATGGGAATGGGTGGCTATATTGGTTTAATAGGCTCATCGTAATCAATATACCATTCTTACATAGATGAAAATTGATTTAGCATATGGTTTAAATGATAAAAAAAAATTATATTCTCCCACAAGTTTAACTTATTTTCAAGTATATTAATGTATATGTTTTTTTTTATTAAAATATTTACTAATTATAAACATGTTAATTAATTGACAATGCATATTTTACATGTTGGAAATATTATAGTCGAAACACCACAAGGCTATGTGGTACGATGGATGTAAATTTTGCATCAAAAAGTTGGATGACAAGAAAAAAACGTTTGTATAATAACTATACTATTTTAGGTAACTAATGTTTCCTATAGAAGTAACAGGCATCTTGAGGTATCTGAAAATATATACTATGGGTATTTGAATGATATACTTGAATGTGACCTTAGATCATTTAAGCTAGTCTTATTCAAGGTCAGATGGTACATGTTATGGATGAATGAACGTGATCCTGAAAGAAATGTTATTGAGTATGATAATGGATTTACCATGGTTAATATAGGGATGGTAGAGCTGGGTAATAAGAGCTATGTTCTTCCAAGCCAATGTGAGCGGCTGCTTTACTTGTATGTTCCAAGTAAAGCGGGATGGTCATATTTTGTTAGATATGATCCAAAGGGAAGGCATATAAATCATATTGTATCATAAGAAGATGATATTTAAGAATAATATGATGAAGAGGACCAAGTAGCTATGTTAGACGAAGAAGATAAATAAGTTGAGCTAGAAGTATATGGCAATGTTTTGGATGATCATATCGATGATGAAATTATCAAAAATGAAATCGATGATGATGTTTCTATGACCAAACCTTTCAATGTTCTTTTCGAACCAGAATCTGAGTCGGATGATACATATTTGGAGTTGGATGAAGAAGAATATCAATGATATTTGAATTGTTAAAATGTAGGTCAAGGTATGTGATTATATATTTTCTATGATTTATTATCCTTAAAGTATTTTCTTATATGGGTTGATTATGTGTTGTTAAGTCTTATGCCATATCCTTGTATGTATAATTGGTTGGTTAGAATTCGTTGATCTTTATTTCTCTCATAACCCACCAACCTATAACCTCCTAACCCATTTTGAGCATGTGCTGAATAATTTTAACTATCAGTAAATATTGTTAATCTACCACCACTTTTTAATTCTCCATTGAATAAAATTAATAACTTTCTAACCCTTCACCCTCATACACAATAGGAACCATGTGAATCCTCCAAAACCACTACTCACGCCCTAATTGGAATCTTTGAGATGCAAGTTTCATACAAAAACCATTACAAGGTTTAACACAAAAAATATGTTTTGGTGGACATAGTTTAGGGTCACTGGATAGGAGTTAGGGACTGAGTGGTTATGGGATTTAATGGATAGGGAGTTAGAGGGGTTCAGGGGCATATATATAACTATATAACACACAATATTTGTGAAATTAAATATAAATTATATTACAAACACATAAAAAATAAGAAAAAAAATAAGACAAATATAAAATAAAAATAAATAAATAAACAAAATTCAAACATAAAAAACAAATTATGGTGCCAAACCCCTGAACAAATAAACCCACTCCAAAACCTGCTAATGAATGCATTGATCTACCCCACCTTCTAGTAAGAAGAGTGCACAGAGGATCAACCCACTGATATTTTTATTAGATCGACCCCCCATGCAAGTACAAAGAGTGTGCATAGGAGGAACCGTCTAACATTTGCATTGGATCGATCCCTCCTGCCACTAAAAATAGTGCAGAGAGGAGATGAATTGTACAAGGAGAGACTAAACCCACATGTGTGTCCAAGGAGGGATCATCCCCATAATGTCTTTGATATGTAGCCTTATTACTGATGTAGATAGAGAATGTATATCATGTAGTTATTTGTTCAATATGAAATGGTTTACAATGGTTATGCTTTTGTAACACCCCTCTCTACAGAGCATACTATTACTCACTTATTCTTTGAGGACACTTCCTTGCAAGTGATTCAGGTATGAAACAGTGTGATTTCATTCATATTATGGGTTATATATAATGATGTTAAGGTGTTATAGCTGATTGATTATATTGACGTATATATATGTTGCCACGTGTTTTTGACAAGTCGTCATGAGTGTGCAGGACACATGACAAGTTATGGATGTCAGTGGCATCAAAGGGCTTCCTTGGACTCCATATTGAGTTAGAGAGTGGATTTTATTGTTTGAGTATTTCATTATTATGCACATATGATGTATTATGTAATTTAGTATGATTTATGTATATGTATTTTTGACACTATTTGTGTCAATGGATGCAGGCTTGAGGATGCTTGCTAATCCGAATCGCATAAGGAGTAAAGGGGCATTGCATAGAAAATAAAAACAAATATTAAGGGAGAGGTGTGGTAGCATCCCTGTCACATGCAGGGTCCTATCTAACATAGCCTAAAATTTCATAAATTTAAACATAACATTTCTATCATAATTTCTTTACGGTTCTATATTCAACAAAATAATAGTTCATTGTTCAGAAAAATTCAAAATGAGTAGCATGATATAAATAACATATTGAATAACATACACAACATAGTAAAATAATGAACCATCATAAGGCAAATAACAGGTTAAGAAATTTTAAAATAGTTTCCCTAATTAAATTCGCCCAGTACAAAATCTAAGTACTAAGTCTAAAATTTTGCTAGGGGTAAAATTTTGTCTACCTTTAAAAAATAAAATAAAATAAAAAAATAGATAAAATAAAATAAAATAATAAAATTTAAAATAAAAACCACTTAAGTAATAATTATGGCCTTCATAAAATTTTGTAACATGGAGGGAGTATGAAATTAAATTATTCATAAGAAATAAAATCTGTGGATATAAAAAGTAAAGAGGGAATTAATTATTTTACCTTTTGATAATTTAAAAGATACAAAATTAATAATAAAAGGGGAAATGAGTTATATTCCATTGAATTAACAATTTCATAATAGGGAAAGCCTTTAAAACCTTTAAGGGAATCTAGGGACACCTAGGAGTGATTCTAGGAGTAACTCTAGGTGGGTGAGGGAAATAAGGATAATTACTTAATTAAAGAAATTAATATATGGAGGAATGTAGGGGATAAGGGACACTTGTACGGAGAGGAAATTTTAAGAATTTATTTTTAAAACTTTAACTAAATGAGATTTTAGGAAAGAAAGGAAGTTCGAAACTCTATAAAATAAAGGAATGAGAAGGATGAATGATCATTTTCTATTTGTGTAACGTTAGGCTGCAGAAATATCGACTTGACTGATTTACTTGTGGGAGTTGGGATACCCAGTTCGGAGAGGAGTGGTAGCTTGGCCTTGCAAGGCGAGTTGGGAGCTAGATGTAACCTCTGGATAGTGTGTGTGGCCTCTTTGCAGCGCGGGGGGCTAAGGGGGAATAATAGTACCCCTAGCGTTGGCTGAGAGGTACTGGTGAAGTCTCGACGGTCTGCGAGCAAGAGTTGCACAGAGCGCGCGGACGACACCCGGAGCAAGCAAACAGGCAACCGTACGCTTTTTCATTTGAATGATAGAATGTTGTAGGATTTATGATTTGGATCTGCATGGTTAATGGGTAGTTAAACTGAGTTATTTTTAAAATTCGATGATTGAAATTGTTCTTAGTCTAGCCTGATGATTGTTGACTCCCATGGTCTTCGTTCCCCACATGACTTGATAGCCCTGTGGTGTTGACTGTGACCCTCGCGATTGTTTTCCTTCGTCCCTAGCATGTTAGTGCAGAACTCGGCCAGGAGCTTGATCTACGGTCGTCACCTTGGCATTAAAAGACCTATGGATCTCAACGCCTTCTTTTCTGTGCAAGGATGGTGAAGTGAAGGACAAACTCATCCGTCTACCTCTGTTGTTGTCCTTGGTCGATTGTTGTTGCGCCTTCTAGCCAAAAGTGTCTCTGTGTATGGAATTCTTGCATAGTGTTGGTTATCCCTGCAACCATCCCATGACCCTTCTACTTTGGGTCCTTGCACTCTCACTGTTGTATGTGTGGGATCGGTATTATGGCTGGAAAAACAATCTAATCTCGTGTCTGCATTTTACCATTTTTGTTCTGGCTAGGGACAGATTTATGGAAGTTCTGTCTGCATTTTTTTATGGAAATTGTTTCATTATTGGAGGTTCTGTCTGCTACATTTTAATGAAAATATTTTATTACTAGAAGTGATGTTTGCGATTTCTTGGCTTTTCTGGGAATTGATACCCGTTATTTTTTTTTAAAAACCGATTGTGCAAGGGCGATTATTCATTTTACCAGTTTATAATTTTTCTACGATTATTCATTTTAAGAGTCTTGTAGCTATTGCTAAAGTAGCAAATTGTTATGGTTAAGTTTTGCGGAGGTTTATTCATTCCAGTGTTTAAATTAAAGGTCAACACGAACTTTCATAGATAGTGATTCCTTCCAGGAAGCACCCCATTGTTGACTGTATTATCACCCTTCAACAGATCCCTTCCATTTTTGCGCCTCTATTCGTTGACTGAAGAATATCCATCCCAGCAACAGTCTGGTTTAGGTTCCATCCAATTCGACCGGCAGACGACATGGAGGAACAACGTTTCCATATAGATTCTACTTTGGCCAAGGAAGCCACAAACGACGATCCAGACTTGACTGCCAATGAGAGGACAACCCATCTTTCAAGTCATGATCTTTGGTACCACGCATGATTTGCTCTGATAACAGGAGTTAACAATGCTTATGCATTGGGGCGTTAAGGAATTATCATGGCTCCCTTGGGATGGGTAGCCGGTACCTTGAGACTGATAGTGGCGACCTTGATGTCGCTTAGGCCAGTCTTCTTCTTGCACACCTCCACCAAACTGGAGGCAAACAACATATTCGATACAGAGCCCTCGCTAGCAATATTAACGACATAAAATGTATTCTGAGCATGGGCTCTCCAAATTCATAAATCTCTTCATGATTAATGCTGGATATATCATTTGGCGGGACAGTCCTTGAAGGATTTTGGACCAACATTGATGCCTGGGTAGCATTGAGCGTAGACTTAAACCTCGTCCTTCTTTTTCCAGCTACTTTACTGACAGTAAATTTTAATTAAGGGACAGCGAGTCCCTCCCTGGGCGTTAACCGGAATGTATGCACTCATGCGTTTCTCCTTAACCCGACGACGATTTAAATGGCTTTTATATTCTGGCAAATCTATTATTCTTGTTATTCTTCGGCCATCCAATTAGATCCAAGACTTGGCTTCTCAACTTTGGACCTTTTAACCACCCCTATAAGGAAAAGAAGGAGATGGAACAGATGGAACAAGAGATGTGAATGATACATTAATTGATAGGATATTTGTTAGTAATTGTCTCATTATTAAATGTAGTGTTATTGCTTTATTAATTACTAAATAGTAGCCTCTACTTTATCTTAGTTAATGCTTCATTTAAATGTAAATGGCCAGGAGATGGAGATGGAGATGTGGATTAACTCAGAAATTGTTGACACGTTGAGACTATTTAATAATAGCAATAGCCATCTACTTTATTTTGGTTAAATATAGCAAACTACTTTATTTTTGTTAGTACTTAAAAATAACAATCTGCTTTATTTTAATCAAAGCAATTTACTTTATTTTATTTAACATTTCATAACATCAAACTACTTTATTTTTATTTTTGTTAGTATTTAAAAATAGCAATCTACTTTATTTTCATAAAAGCAATCTATCTTATTTTAGTTGATATTTCATAATAGCAAACTACCTTATTTCTTAGTATTTAAAAATAACAATCTACTTTATTTTCATAAAAGCAATCTACCTTATTTCAGTTAACATTTCATAACAACAAATTACTTTATTTTAGTTAGTATTTAATAATAGCAAGCTACTTAATTTAGTTAATGTTTCAATTAATGTTAATGGATAGTAGATTGAGAATATGATTAAATTAGAATTGCCCAATTGGAATGTGTAATAATTAAAGTTGATTGGTGAATAGTGACCTAATTGCAATTTTCAGACTTGCTCATTGGATCAATGATTGAGGATGCATTTTATTTTTCATTATAGATCTAGTATTGATTACTTAGACGTGATAAATTGATTATAAGCAATGTTAAATTGGAGGGTGCATTAGTGACTGATGGTAAATTAGATGTGTCCTTAGTGAACGATAACCATTGTTAAAGGGTTTGTAGATTTTGACCATTTAGCCTTGATTGATGGATGAGTTGTTTACTAAATTTGATGATTGTCCTCAGCTTAGTGGCCTTGGTCTTCTCGTGTCGGGCAGGTTGTAGACACCTCCTGGTTCCTCAGAATAGTCACGAGCCCTGAAACTTTAAATCGTCAAAATCGATGGGAACCTGGGCTTGAGCATTGCTTATGTGTCCTGGAGGTCCTAACCATTGCAGGGTAGGACAGGCGGGTAGTCAGTCTTAATTTTTTGTCAGTTGATTGTCATTCTTTGCTTCCAGATGCCCGAAGTGTGCCTTAGGTCGTTATGTTGTTGTCGCAGTTGCATGCGTAATGTTCGTTGTCGTATTGCGACACAAAGTATAATTTCCTTATCACCATTGTACACACACACAAAAAAAAATTCGCACTTGTTATCAGAGGTTTGTTGTTGTACGAAACGAGAGGTTTGTTACATATGGTATCAGAGCGGGTTCAACCCGCGACTTGAGATCGCTATGACTTTCGTTGATATGATTAATTATATTATTGTTGATCAAGTCGACTTGTGTGCGTGCAGGTAATCATGGTTAGAGGATGCCGTGGAGGCAAACGATGGGGTACGAGGGGAGGAGGCGCAATGCCTCCAGTAGCATCCACACCTAAGGGGTCTAACTTCCAGGGAGACGAGTAGGTTCTCAGGCAAGAGCATATAACAATTGGTGATGTAGTCGAAATAATGAGATCTTTTCAGCGCATGTCTGAGGCACTGATCAACCGTCTGGAGAGAGATGAGGCCAGGGTGCCAACACCCACTGAGGTTCCACCATGTGCTCTAGTCGGTACTGGTAGCATTCATCGTGAACTCGAGAAGGTCAAATTTACCAAGTTCTTTGGTGCCCCAGACGATGCAGTTGTCGAGGCATGGTTGGAGAACCTGGCGATGTGCTTCGCACTTCGCGATTATACCTCCAACATGAAGGTCCACATGGCAGTATTTCAACTAAAGGGGAGCGCTCTTCTATGGTGGAAGACTCTCCTACCGCAGCTGAACATGGTCGTCGAAGATGTGTCATGGGAACTGTTCGAGGAACGGTTCCGAGAGAGGTATCTTTCTGAGGAATTAATTGAGCGTCATCTCAATGAGTTCAACGCCTTACAACAGGGAGGTCATACGGTACCCGAGTATGAGGCTTGTTTTATGGAGTGGCTTTGGTATGTTCTGCACCTTAACATTGAGAAATTTAAGGTCAACAGGTTCATGTTCGGCCTTAACGACAACCTACGTGCAAAGGTTAGGATTTTGATGCCTCAAACCTTGCATGATGCCATCCAGAAGGCCCTCATAACAGAGGAGGAGCTTATCAACGAGGGTGAGACCATGACTCCAGCGAGACCAATAGGGAAAGTTCCATCTGGAGCATAGTAGCATCAGACACCAGCCACACATACGCCGAGATATCGTGGCTTCCAGAGGGGATCCACTTTCACTACACCTCGACAATCGATGCCTCAGCAGCAGACACCTTATCGGGGACCATAGCATTAGCAGCAACATCGCCCGTAGCAGCAACAGTTTAGGCCTATTCAACAGAACAGACTAGGGTTCCAGGCGAGTGGGCCGTCATCTTCTACTTCAGGTACCAGGACTACTAGGCCGAAGAAGGGATGTTGGACGTGTGGAGAGTCACACTACTAGCGTCACTGCCTTATGGAGAGGACCAGAGAAACCGGATCAGCCGGAACCACTACCGTGGGAGATATGGGCAAGGCCCATCAGATTCATACAATGGTGAATAACTGTCAGGTAGAGCACCAGTTGACTGTGCTCGAGACAACAGGTACCGTCGCTGACCAGACCCTTAGTATTTTGATAGATCCCAGTGCTACCGAGAGCTTCATTTCTGGTGCAGTGCTAAAAAGGATTAAGGTAAAGGCAGTCGAACATGATGAGTTTAGCTTTGTAGAGATGGCTTCGGGAGCCAAACAAAAGGTTGGAGGGAAGGTTACAGGATGTATCCCTAACCTGGGAGAGTTTGTCACCAGGGCCAACCTGTATGTCACAATCTTAGGATCTTATGACGTGGTGATTGGTATGGACTGGTTGGAATCACATGAGGCCATACTCAACTGTAAGACGAAATGGTTGATCTTGGTCGATGATGAGGGATAGATATCTGTGATTGTAGGATAGAACCAGGGAGTTTCCCTGAGGTTCATCTCTTCCTTGCAACTTTAGAAGAGCATGTACAAGGGGTGCAAGATTTATATGATCCTTGCGTTAAATGAGGAGTAGCGGAAGGTCTAGAACACCTTCCAGTGGTGAGAGAGTTTGCAGACATATTTCCAGAGGAGTTACCTGGGATGTCGCCGGAGAGGGAGTTTGAGTTTACCATAGACCTAAAACTGGGGACTGAACCGATAGCAAGAACGCCTTATCGTATGTCAACCCGAAGTTACAAGAGTTGAAAATGAAATTGAAGGAGTTTTTGTACCTAGGACTGATACGTCCTAGTGTGTCACCGTGGGGTGCACCTATTATTTTCATACGAAAGAAGGACAGATCGTGGAGGCTTTGCATTAAGTACCGTCAACTGAAAACGGCTACGATCAAGAATCAATATCCATTGCCAAGAATTGATGATCTGTTCGATCAAATGAAGGGTGCGACGATGTTCTCCAAGATTGATTTGTGATTAGGGTATCACCAATTATGGATCAAGGAGGATGACGTCCCGAAGACTGCCTTTAAGGGTTTGGACATTATGATTTTACTATTTCACCATTTGGATTGACAAACGCCCTAGGGGTATTTATGAGTTTGATGAACGGGGTGTACCGAGAGTACTTGGACAAGTTCGTCCAAGTATTCATTGACGATATTTTGATTTACTCTAGAATGATGGAGGAGCATGATGAGCACTTGCGCTTGGTACTACAGTGTTTTCGAGAGCACAAATTGTATGGGAAGTTGTCCAAATGCTCATTTTATCAATCGAAGATTCACTACTTAGGGCATGTCATCTCCGACAAATGCATCGTCGTGGATCCAGCCAAGGTCGAGGCTATTATGGAATGGCCTACACCGACGAATGTCCCGGAAGTGTGTAGCTTCATGGGTTTAATAGGATACTATCGACGGTTCTTCGAGGGATTTTCGAAGATAGGAAATCCGATCATGGAGTTGCAAAAGAAGAACAAGAAGTTTGTTTGGACCAAGAAATGAAAGGAAGCATTTCATAGGCTCAAGGAGTCATTGACAACAACACCGATACTAAAGGTCCCTGACATGGATGCAGACTTCTTGGTATGCACTAATGCATCCAAGAAGGGCTTAGGTGGGGTCTTGATGCAAGATGGATGAGTGATTTCTTATATTTCGAGGAAACTGAGAAGGCATGAGGAGAACTATGCGATGCATGCTTTGGAGTTGTTATCCATCGTATGTGCCTTGAAATTTTGGAGACACTACCTTGTTTGATGAAAATTTGAACTAAAGACTGATCATTGTGGACTACAACACATATTTACGCAAAGCAACCTGAACGCGCAACAACGACGTTGGTTGGAATTGCTTAGCAAGTACGATTTTGAGATTACTTACATAAAAGGGACAATGAACAGGGTGGAGGATGCATTGAGTCAGATACCACACATCTTTTCGGTGTTTCCCCTTCAGACGAATCTACATGAAAATATTCTAACTTTACAGTGTGACGATGACTGGTACAAAGAGGTCAAGGTTTTTATCGGACAAAACATAATGATGGTACCATGATTTGAAGGATTTTCATTTGATAGCAATGGTTTATTGAGGTTTAAAAATCGTATCTACGTACCGTCGAATGACAAGTTGAGGATGTTGATCATGAGCGAGGCTCATAGAGTAGTTTACTTGGCTCATATGGGAGTCACAAAGATGAGAGAAAACCTTAAACCTTTATTCTTTTGGAAGGGAATGAAGGTCGACATAGTCAACTATGTGGCCATATGTCTAGAATGTCAACAAGTAAAGGCTGAACATAGACACCCAACAGGATTACTACAACCACATGCCATTCTGGAATTGAAATGGGAGGTTATTTCGATGGATTTTATTGTTGGATTGCCACTGACGGCAAGGAGACATGACTTGATTTTCGTAGTAGTAGACACTTTGACGAAGAGTGCTCACATTATTCTTGTGCGTACAATGTATCAGGCACCTGACTTAGCTAGAGTTTTCATCAGTGAGATTGTGAGGCTGCATGGCGTGCCTAAGAGGATTATATCCGATCAAGGATCAATGTTTACTGGACGATTTTGGACGAGTTTCCAAGAGGCCTTGGGAACCCAACTTAACTTTAGTACTGCGTATCACCCGGAGACTGACGTGCAGACCGAACAAACGAATCAAACCTTGGAGGACATGTTGCGCATGTACATGATGGACCAACAAAAGTGTTGGGAGGAATTCTTGATACTAGTGGAGTTCGCTTACAACAACAGTTACCAGAGCACCATTAAGATGGTGCCTTTCGAGTTTCTTTACGGGCGACCGTGTCAGATGCCATTGAGTTGGGATCGTCTTGAGGATAGGGTCCTGGTGGGACCATAAGCGATCCAAGAAATGGAAGAGAAAATGCAAAAAATAAGACAAAGGATTAGAGAAGCGCAGAATCGACAAAAGAGTTATGCCGATGCGCACCGTGTCAACCTTAGTTACGAGGTCGACGATCGAGTCTTCTTGCGGGTTAAACCGCATAAGATTTCGATCAAGTGTAGAAGGGAGCTAATCTCTCTCCTAGGTTTGTGGGACCTTTCGAGATTGTGGAGAGAAAGGGGCCTGTGGCCTATCGACTAGCCTTGCCTGATTCTTTGAGGCGTATGCATGATGTTTTTCATGTATCTATTTTGAGACATTATATTAGTGATCGTACACATGTTATTGACATGAGTTCCTTGCAGGTATCGAATGAGGGAGAACTCATGGATGAGCTGGTCTGCATCTTGGATCATCGCGTTCGACAGCTATGACGTTGAACAGTAGTTCAGGTCAAGGTCTAGTGGGACAATTATATTCTGCACTCGACGACCTAGGAGGACACATATGATATGCACCAGCAGTTTCCATTTTTGTTTGATATATAGACATATGATACATTGATACACGTATTTCGGCATTTATACTTTGAAACTTCGAGACAAAGTTTAGACCAAGAGGGGGTGTATGCAACATCACGCTCTGGCTCACTGAGCGAACTTATTCTTTGAGGACACTTGCTCGCAAGTGATCCGGATTATTATGTTATTAAAAAATTTGACTTTGATTATGATGTGTTATGGGTAGATGACATGTTGTTTTACTACATTGACATAGATAGGTGCTATTGACTTGGTTTTACTGAGCATGTAGGGTTTTGGACCTTGAGGATGCAGAGGCATCGATGGAACCCCTTGGAATCTGGATCGAGTCAGGGAGTGTGCCAATGGGGTTTGATTTTTTTACTGTGATATTAGTGCATCTGACTAGATGATATGATATGGATATGTTCTGACATGATTTTTTGATGATGCAGGCAGACGATAGCTTGCCGACCAGACTCACATATGGAGTAAAGGGGTCGCACACGACTACCAGATATGTTGAGGGAGAGGTGTGGACAGTAGCCTTGCCACAACCTACTAGCACTCCCGCTGTGGCTCGAACTGTAGGTTAACGATTACCTAGTTCGAGAGGACTGATGATGCCATGAGGGAAGACTATGACAGTCATTCACGATGATTCTAAAGGGAACGCAATAAGGTAGGGGAATTATTCCTTAGAATCCCTTAGTATACCACAAGTTCACCTGACGGAGTGTTGACTCCAGGGGTTATTGATGTCTACCAATCAGTCAAGAGGCGAGTGACACCCTTGGAGCACGTAGTGCGTCTTGAAGGGCATGTCGTGCAAGGGAACAGATGAGGCGAGTGGCACCCTTGGAGCACCTAGTGCGTCTTGAAGGGCACATCACATTGATGATGATAGAGGGATTAACCTAGATGGCCCTACGAAAAATAACAGGTTAAGAAATTTTAAAACAATTTCCCTACTTAAATGTCGCCCAGTACAAAATCTAAATACTAAGTCTAAAATTTCAGTAGGGGTAAATTTTTGTCTACCTTTAAAAAAAAATAATAATTAAAAAAAAATAAATAAATAAATAAATAGATAAAATAAAATAAAATCATAAAATTTAAAATAAAAACCACTTAAGTAACAATTATGGCCTTCATAAACTTTTGTAACATGAAGGGAGTATGCAATTAAATTATTCATAAGAAATAAAATCCGTGGACATTTTTTTTTTGTTTGTTAATTTGTGTGGGACCTGTTGGCTACACGATTAACCTGTGGCTTGAGAAACCACGACTCAGGGGCATCTAAGTCGTCAAAATCAACCGAGGATCGCACCCGGCCTGAGCCACACCAACCCTTAACATGGTTGGATTTTTTGTTTCCATGGGATTTGAACTGGTGACTTTAACAACACAGAGTGGCTTAACAACACACTCCGTCACCGACTGTCCTACACCTCGGGGACCAAAAAAAAAGTTGAAGGACATGGGGGTGGGTTTTGATCCACTTATGTGTGCACGGGTCACGATACCATTTATTATAGTATCTCTGGGTGCAACCACACGTTCGACCACTACATAAAATCCGTGGATATAAAAAGTAAAGAGGGAGTTAATTATTTTATCCTTTGATAATTTAAAAGATACTAAATTAATGATAAAAGGGAAAAGGGGTTATATTCCACACCTGACGTTTTGAGTTCTAAGTAAACGGGGAAAGAGGAAAAATAAAAAAATAGGAAACTAGGGACACCTAAGAGTGATTATATGAGTAACACTAGGTGGGTGAGGGAAATAAAGATAATTAATTAATTAAAGAAATTAATTTATGGAGGAATGTAGGAGATGGGGGACACTTGTACGGAGAGGAAATATTAGGAATTTATTTTTAAAACTTTAACTAAATGAGATTTTAGGAAAGAAAGGAAGTTTGAAACTCTATAAAATAAAGGAAGGAGAAGGATGAAGGATCATCTTCTGTTTGTGTAACATTACGTTGCAGAAATATCGACTTGACTAATTTACTTGTGGGAGTTGAAATACCCATCTCAGAGAGGAGTGGTAGCTCAGCCTTGCGAGGTGAGATGTGAGCTAGACGTAACCTCTAGATAGTGTGTGTGGCCCCTTTGTGGCTTGGGGGGCTAAGGGGGAAGAAGAGTACACCTAGCGTTGGTTGGGAGGTACCGGTGAAGTCTCGACGGTCGGAGAGAGCGAGTTGCACAGAGTGCGCGGACAACACGTAGAGCAGGCAAACAGGAAAATGGTACGCTTTTTCGTTTGAATGATAGAATGTTGTAGGATTTATGATTTGGATTTGCATGGTTAATGGGTAGTTAAACTGAGTTATTTTTAAAATTTGATGAATGAAACTATTCTTAGCCTAGCATGATGATTGTTGACTCCCATGGTATTCATTCCCTGCATGACTTGACAGCCCTGTGGTGTTGAATGCGACCCTCGCGATTGTTTTCCTTTGTCCCTAGCACACCAGTCATCGCCTAAGCAGTGGGCCAGGAGCCTGATCTATGGTCATCGCCTTGGCGTTAAAAGACCTATGGATCTCAATGCCCTTCTTTTTTGTACGAGGATGATGAAGTGAAGGATAAACTCATCTGTCTACCTTTGTTTTTGTCCTTGGTCGATTGTTGTTGTGCCTTCTAGCCAAAAGTGTCTTTATGTATGGAATTCTTGCGTAGTGTTGGTTATCCCTGCAACCATCCCATGAACCTTCTACTTTGGGTCCTTGCGCTCTCACTGTTGTATGTGTGGGATGGGTATTATGGTTGGAAAAGCAATTTAATCTTGTGTCTGCATTTTACCATTTGTGTTGTGGCTAGGGACAGATTTATTGAAGTTTTGTCTGCAAATTTTTATGGAAATTGTTTTATTACTGGAGGTTCTATTTTCTACATTTTAATGAAAATATTTTATTACTAGAAGTGATGTTTGCGATTTCTTGGCTTTTATGGGCATTGATACCCAACATTGTTTTTAAAAACTGATTGTGCAAGGGCGATTATTCATTTTCTGATATTAACCAGTTTATAATTTTTCTGCGATTATTCATTTTAAGAGTCTTGTAGCTATTACTACAGTAGAAAATTGTTATGGTTAAGTTTTACGGCAGTTTATTCGTTCCAGTGTTTAAATTAAAGGTCAACAAGAACTTTCATAGATAGTGATTCCTTCCAGGAAGTGCCCCATTGTTGAATGTATTATCACCCTTCAACAGATCCCTTCCATGTTTGTGCCTCTATCTGTTGATTGAAGAATATCCATCCTAGCAACGGGATGATTCAGGTTCCATCCAGTTCAATCGACAGGTAAGATGGAGGAACAATGTTTCCATATAGATTCTACTCGAGCCAAGGAATCCATAAACGATGATCCAAACCTGGCTACCAATGAGAGCACAACCCATATTACAAGTCATGATCTATGGTACTACACAGGATTCGCTCTGATAGAAGGAGTTAACAACGCTTATGCATTGGGGCATTTAGGAATTATCATGGCTCCCTTGGGATGGGTAGCAGGTACCTTGAGACTGATAGTGGCAGCCTTGATGTCGCTTAGGTCGGTCTACTTCTTACGTGCCTCCACCAAACTGGAGGCAAACAACATATTTCGATACAGACCCCTCATTGGAAATATTTACGGCAGAAAATGTATTATGAGCATGGGCTCTCCAAATTTATAAATCTCTTCATGATTAATGCTAGATATATCATTTGGCGGGACAATCCTTGGAAGGATTTTGGACTAGCATTGATGCCTGGGTAGCGTTGAGCGTAGACTTAAATATCGTCCTTCGTTTTCCAACTACTTTACTGACAATAAATTTTAATTAAGGGACAATGAGTCCCTCCCTGGGCATTAACCTGAATGTCTGCACTCATGCATTTCTCCTTAATCCGATGACGATTTAAATGGCTTTTATATTCTGGAAACTCTGTTATTCTTGTTATTCTTCGTCCATCCAATTAGATCCAAGACATAGCCTCTCAACTTTGGACCTTTTAACCACCCCTATAAGGAAAAGAAGGAGATGGAACAGATGGAACAAGAGATGTTAGAGATACATTAATTGATAGGATATTTGTTAGT
>ML830452.1:0-33502 GCA_009831015.1 Picea engelmannii | reverse complement strand
CCTACATGTTTTCTTCGTCCTTTTTAGCTGAACTTAGTTGATTTTAACTGAAATAGTGTCGTTATCCATGACTACCATTTTTTTATCTATATAGAACCAATTTTCTTAATGCCTCCAATTCTATTGGGTATAGTCTTGTCTTGGCTAGGAGTATCTTGTAAGGAGTGGTGTTTTTTACCCTTAAACAACTTGTTATCATTGGTTTTTGTACTTGCTTAATCTTATTCCATATGTTTTTGGATATACTTGGTCCTTATACTTCACATCCATAAAGCAATATTGGGGTTATGAGCATTTGAAACAGGGAGCACAGTGTTTGCCAATGCTAAAGCTTTGTTGTCCTACATCTATTGTGTAGCAGGAAGAATGCCCTCCAAAGGCTCCTTATAATGTTTCCCTCGTGCATGAATCTTAGCTTAGCCTCTCATTGAAATCGTGTCCCAAATATTTATAGTTTTGGGAACTATCTCTAATGGCTCACCTCTGAAGTTGATTTGTGGTTGTTTTCTTCTATTTTTTAGCAAGAAAACTACTACCTTAGTTTTTTTTGTGTTCACGTTCAGCTAACTCCATGCTAAAGGACTCGAAGGCCTCGAGGTGATCCTAAACATTATGCAATTCCCTAGTTCACATCATTTGCATACAACAAAATCTTTATGATAATCCTAGCTATATTCACCCATCCCCCACCTTTGTTGTTTATCCATTCCTCTAGCTTATCTATGTAAAGACCGAACAGTGTGAGAGAGAGAGAGGGCAACCTTGTTTCACCTCAATGTCAATGTTGAAGCTCTTTGAAATACCCTCTACAATTATGATTTTAGCATCTGCTTGCTCATATAACATGTGTATTGTATCCCTCCAACCATTTAGGACCACCACTTCTCCCTCAAGAGGGTGTCACACCTCTCCCGTAGTTTCTCCCTCATGAGGGTGTCATACCTCTCCCATAGTTTCTCCCTCAAGAGGGCATTAAAGGCCTTTATGAAATCGACAAAATAGAACCATAGTTCTTTGCATTTTTTCTCCCAAGTCTTTTCTATTATGTGGTTAAGTGTGAGGCGATGGTCAAAGGTGGAGTGCTTCGGTAAAAAACCAGCTCACCCTTTTGATCTCTTGTCATTTTCCTCTGCTCAATTGCTCACTTTTTTCTCCATAATACCTCCTATGATTTTCGCAGACAGTAGGTTAATCATAATGGTTATGTAGAGCCCCTGGTTTTTCTTTGTCTCCCCTTTGAAAATGGGTAAAATAATACTTGTTACCCAACTACTTGGAAACCCCTCTTTAGCCATATTATTGAGTAATATTGTTATGTGTCGACTGAGGGAATCATTTTCATGTTTCAACTATTATGATTGTATCTTTTGGATGTTTTTTGTTTTTCCCAAAGCTATCTTCTGAATACCCCCATGCACATCTTCTTTTGTGAAGACTTATTTCTCTATGTTGATTGTTGGCAGCAGGCCGAAGTGGAAAGAAGGATGATCATGGGGAAAGAAAGCATGCAGAAAGTGAAGCAACAGCTGGAAGGAAACACATCATGCACACATGCAAGAAAGCATGCACAAGGAAAGTGACAGCTAGAAGGAGGAACAACACGCGTACACGAGAGGAAGACCTAACGTTGGTAGGGTTAGGGTTTTGGTAATGTATCGTAAACAGTTGAAGAGCCCGAAATGTATAAATATAGATATGTAGGTATCATAGGTGTGGGATTTTTTTTACATTGTTTAGACTATTGTTCCATCGCATATATCTATGAGTTAATGCGAGATGTAATGTTGGTATGAACTATTTTTGTAAGTTGTTGAGCTAGAGGAAAGGAGAGAAGGTAGATCTTGAGGATTAGATTGCAGGTTGAGGGGCCTGGTGCGATCTAGTTCGCCTCATATAGATCTTACCCAACTAAGAAGAATTGTAAACGCGTAGCGTTGTAGATGCAAAACTATCATAATAAAAGAGCCAAGAGCCAAATCTTTGTGGACATAACCCAGGACGGGGTGAACCGCGGTAATATATGTGTAATGTGATGAATGCATGCATATCTTTATCCTCTTTTCAGTAGTTAAATATTGTGCTTAATGAATGAATGGGTTATTATATTGCTATGAAATATGGTTGTTCTATTAAGGAAATAAGTTGTTGAAGGTAATGCACAATTGCGAATAACAGTAGGTTACAATCACAAGTTATAGTAAATGGCTCTGAATACAGATCTCATATCTCATACTCAATCCTGCGTTGTACACCTGAGTCTTACAACCAACCATTAAAGTTATCTCGGGTGAGACTGCGCGACACATTTTGTGTGTTGTGTTGCCTTCTGGTTTACCAGGAGGGCCGATAGTTTTAGAGGCTTTGTTGGAAACCCGAATGACATGAACCCTGGGTCAATAACACAGACAGTATAGAGGAAGAATTAAACCAACAAATGGTTATGTTTCCGATGGTAGGAACAGAGGCAGATTGAGTAGATAAGATAGATTGAGCGAGAAAAGAACAAATAAAATAAGAGAGCAATGAGCCATTAGAAGGGAATGTTGAGACTGTGGAACCCTACGAAAGCAAAAATCGAAAGCTGGTTGAGAGCCAAAGAACTAGAGTTTGCATAGAAAGACAATAGAAACCCTAGAATAACACCTCGCAAATATCTGTACAAATACATGTTTATTGAATTACACGAAGTCTTTTTCTATGATTTTCCACATCTATTGCAAGAATGGATACTAAGTTTGAAGGATAACCATGCGACGAACTAGATTCGACAGTTAGACTGGACCCCAGTACAGATTGAGCAGTTACAACAGGTGAACAACAAATTCACTTGCGCAGTAGACTTTTGGCTTGACAGTATTGTGGCAGGCTTCATAACAGAGTTTGCAGTTGACACAACGAAGTCATATAGCGTAGCGGAGCACGAATTTCTACGCAGACCTCAAGGAAGGTACATTCAATCACTATATACTTCTATTAAGATACTGCTATATAACAAAGGTGTAATGACAATGGAATCAAACATCTAAACTTCCCCATGTGCATGGGGGAAGGGGGGAAGCATTGACAGAGAGAGGAGAAATGGAAGGAGGTAAGGATACATGCAAGAAGGAGGAGGAACCTTTGGACCAGATCATGACGGCTGACGACCAGATCAAGTGGATCTTGGCATCAATGGGAAGGACGCGTAATGGAGTACCCTACCAATACAAGATGAATACCAATAAGAGAGTCGTAGCCGTGAAGGAAGGCTTGGCGAGTGATGAGGAAGAGGTATAGGATCTCCGGGCTGTGGAGTAGATTGAAGAAATCCTATGCACAACATATGAGAGGAAGAAGAGAGGTCCAACAGCGGGAGGAGAAGGAAACCATCCTATCCATATTAATGTCAGTGTGGAACCCATAAACCCATGTGCGACTAATACACCAAAGAGAACACCACCATTTAGACAATCGAACTTCGAAAGAAGTTCGACAGCAGGAAGTACATCTACACAAGGAGCAACAACTGGAGGAGCCAGTCCAGACAACAGTAGTCAAGTATCTACACTGCGCAGAGGAGGTAGTAGATCAGTATTCAGAATGGCAGGAAATGATCCCACCATCAGGTTCCCAGAATTTCAAGGAGAAGCAACAAAAGACCCTGAAAAACACTTGTTCATTTGTGCAAATATCTGGGAAGCAAAACAGATCATTGATGAAGATACCAAACTTGCGTAGCTAGCTATTACGCTAAGAGGTTGCACACTAGACTGGTACATGAGTCTAGACACAAACAATGCCCTAGGGATGACAAGGACACTGGACGACATTAAGAAGTTACTGATAAATGAGTTCTAGAAGTCGAGCTCAGAGGATCAATACATGAATGAGATGATCAAAATAAGAGAGAAACCAGAAGATTCTGTATGGGAGATTGATCAGAGATTTAAGCGACTGAAGGGAAAGTTAAAATATCTCATGATCGATATGTAGCATCGGCACCTATTTGTCAACTCACTACTCCCACACTTAAAATATCACTTACGACAACAGAAATTTCATATGCAGGTAGAGGCTCTGCAGGCAGCCTTGCAACTGGAAGAGAACCGGTACCAGCAGATAGACCCAACTATCGAGGAATTGAAGGAGGATTTGAAGAATCTAACATTTTAGCTGAACCAGAATAAGAACAAGGACAAACGAGAAGTTGTTTGGTGTACCACATGCAGGACAGAAGGACACCACAAGAACAAATGGCCAATGTTCACGCAGTATATAGTAGCAGGAATGCCTAATCCATTACCACTAGGAGGACTATGGTGCGAAATCTGCAAGAAACCGGGTCACGACCCCTATCACTGCATGATGATGCAGAAATACTAGATAGTCCCAAAGAGTTCATATTGCACCTTTTGCAAGTCAGTGGGCCACGATGATAAAGATTGCAGAACTATGGAGTTGATGCGAGAAACGACATCAGATGCATATAGAGTACAGGATGAAATGATGACTGGGAAAATAATGCCATAGTTCAATCCAGTCCCAGCTCCATACAACACTATGCAGTAGCAGTACAATATTGCACAAAAATCGTACAGTAACACACAACCGCAGTACAACCCGACACATCCTCAGTACAATACCGCACAATATAATCAAGCGCCACAGTATAACACACAGAGAGGCATTCGAGCAGGCTACATAGGAGGAGGACTAGCCAGAGGAGGTTTCGGACGAGGTAGAGGACCCATCACATGTCACAATTATCAACAACCAGGGGATTGTGCAAGGGAATGACCACTACCACGAGCAACTTGTATATATTGTCGTGCATCGGACCACAATACAGAGGAATGTCCGACATTACTAGTAAAGATTCAGGAAAAGAGAAACCAGAAAAACCAAATGTTTAGTGGATCTCAACCGAAGCAAGGGATGAAGGACGACACATCAACATAATCACTCGTGGAGGAGCTAAAATAGGGACTAACGTAGTTCAACAGGAAACATAACAAAGTCAATGGGTGAAGAAGAATACTGAACCAAAAAAGCAGTTCGACGCGTAGAAGGAGAAAGAGATATTCAAGAAAGCCAAACAATAATTTCAGAAGGAGGACATGTTGTTAACTTTAACTGCGCAACAAGACAAGGAAGCACCAGAATACGAGATGCCTCCATCATTGGATCATACCAACGGGATGCAACCCATGGGACAAGTAAGTACAATCAAAGGCTTTTTGAAATCATGTGTAAAGGTATTAAGTGATCCCTCATCTATGAAAATATCGCAAAACATACTATAAAAATGTAGCAGTGAGACGAAAGAAAAGCTAGAACCAAAAACAGTTAATCACCTAGACACAAGAAGAAGAACAAGTAGGGAATTTAGACTGAATGCTAATATTGGGGATTTCATTATGGGAGACATAATACTAGATCTAGGATCAGAAGTGAATGTATTACCAAAGAAGACATGGCAATGCATGGGAGAGCCAACATTAGGGTACTCACATGTTCAATTGAAACTAGCCAACCGGCATAGAGTCCTACCAATCAGTAGACTGAAAGGAGTGACAGTAGATCTTGATGGAGTGCGCACTAAAGCAGACTTTGAAGTCATTGAAATAGTGGACGACACAACACTGTATCCAACATGGCTTCGTCTAGATTGGGTGTTTGACAACCAGGACATAATCAATTTGAACACTAGGAAAAGGACATTTCAGTCCGGAGAATATAGGGTCATCGCACCATTAGACCCATCAGAAGGGGAGAGGTTTGTAGAACCTACTTTCCTATACTTAGAGGAAATCGACTAGTTGTACAGAACAACTGCGTGTGATGAGGATTATGTAAACCCAACTGCAGATGGGGTACTCATTTGGCAAAGCATTACTTCATGTGCAACAGACTCAGACATTGGTTTAGAGAATTGGCAGTAGAGGTTGCACGAAGTATCCATGCGAAGATGTGAAAGAATAGACCGCGCAGTAAGATGGGTAGGCACAAAAATCAGAGAACCACCCAGTTTCCACAGACTAAACGATTTGGAAACATTCTTAACACAGTATCAAGATGTAGTGTTAGAAAACTAGAGATTGTTATAACTTGACTTAGCACTCAAGGCCACACCCGCAAGATGGTGGGGCACACACAAAGAGACAATCACAAACTGGTACCAATGTAAGCTGTTATTGCGCATAAGGTTTGGCGCAGAACATAAAAACAACAAACAACAGAGGTATGAAGGACAAGGGACACCAAAAGAACACTTGGAGAAGTGCAGAAGTTGTGTAAAATGATACTCCTAGAGGAATGGCCTCATTACTTCATACACACTCTAGAAGGCATACCAACAAAATGGTATACAGACCAGAAGTTGTGCAAAGGAACTGCGACCTAGACGATATTGCAACAGAAATTTTCAATCACTTTCTAATTTGAACATGAGAACCCCAACATAGATGCAACCCTTAAATAGATAAGAGGAGTAATATTCATCAAAGAACCAGAGATAGAACTAATCACAGAAGAACAACAATGAAACAAACAGACAGTTAAGGACATGTTTTCATGTTACCACGTACAAGAGGAAGTACCAGATGAAGATGATCGTGCGATATTCAGATCGAAGAAGGAGAAGGCGAAAGAGATGTGGAAGGACCACCCATAGAATCAGAAGTCATTTCCATGTCGATCAAAGTAAAGAAGGTCAACATTGGGACAACTAAGCAGCCCAAAACAACCAACATTGGAGATTACTGGGATGAGCAAATAGTGGAAAGCATCACAGATTTGTTGTGTGAATACAATGACCTCTTTCCCACAACATTCACTGAGATGAAGGGTATAGTTGGAGAGCTAGGAGAAATGAAGATACCACTTAGATCGGAAGCAAGACCTTTTAGATAGTGACCCTATAGACTGAACCCAATATATAAATAGAAAGTCAAAGATGAGATTGAAAGGATGCTCAAAGCCGACATCATAGAACTGGTTGAGGATTCAGAATGGATAATCCCAATGGTAGTACAAGACAAGAAACAAGGAGGGATCATGATATTCATTGACTTAAGGAAGCTGAACGATGCATTCTTACATGACCCATTCCCTACACCATTCATGGATGAAGTATTAGAGAACGTGGGAGGACATGAAGCTTACTCATTCACTGATGGATTCTCAGGCTACCATCAGATTAAGATAGCACAGGAGGACAGATACAAGACCACATTTGCGACAGAATGGGGATATTATTAGTACACAGTCATGCTATTTGGACTGAAGAATGCACCAACAATATTCTCCAGAGTGGTCATCGCAATATTTAAAGAATTCATCCATCAATTTCTTGAAGTATACCTAGATGATTGGACAATCTGTAGTCTATTGAAAAACAATGTGGAAGTTTTACGACTGTTGTTAGAAACATGTAGACAGTGTCAGATATCACTGAATATAAAGAAATGCATATTTGGAATACCGTTTGGGATGTTATTAGGCCATATAGTATGCAAACAAGGTCTATTAGTAGATCCAACAAAGATCATAGTCATTGTTAACTTTCCGGCACCAAAATCAGTATGTCAACTAAGAGTGACCTTAGGACACACAGGATACTACAGGAAATTCATCAAAGGATATGCGCAGATCACTACATCAATGGAAAAGCTGTTAAGGAAGGATACAAAGTTTCAGTGGAACGACGAGTGTCAACACGGTCTGGATACCTTGAAGGAAAAGATGGTTGTCGCGCCGATATTAGTATTTCCAGACTGAGAGAAGAAATTCCACGTGCATGTAGATGCATTAGCGATAGCACTTGAAGCTATCTAGGCACAACCAGGAGTGGGAGACTTGGATCACTAGATAGCATTTGCAAGCAGAAAATTATCAGACTCAGAACATAACTATAACACTACAGAAAGAGAAGGCCTAACCATGGTCTATGCACTGCAGAAGTTCATGCATTACTTATTAGGAAAACAATTTAAGATGTTCACGGATCACTCAGCCTTGAAATACCTAGTCAACAAGCCAGTGTTGGGGGGGAGAATCTGTCGATGGTTACTACTATTCCAAGAATTTGACTTTGAAGTAATAGTTAAACCAGGAAAATTGAATGTAGGACTTGACCACCTATCAAGGGTCACAAACAAAGAAGAACCTACTAATTTAGAAGACAACTTTCCGGATGCACAGTTATTCTCAATACATATTGTTGATGAATACTTCATAGATATCATTCAGTACTTGAGTATAGGTATTGCGCCACAAGAATATAGCACCGTGCAGAAGAAGAACCTGGTAGTCCGCGTTGTCAACTATCAACTGATTGTAGGACATTTATATAAAATGGGCACAAATAACATCTTGCGAAGATATGTGTTAGAGCACGAAAGACCAAGAATTTTAGCAGAATCCCATGAGGGAATAATAAGAGGGCATTATGCAGGGAAAGCTACCATGCAGAAGGTATTGCGCACAAGAATATGGTGGCCAATGATTCACAGAGACTCGAAGGAGTACTGTCAACAATGCACTGTCTGTCAAAGGGTATGAAAACCCAACAGAAGGGACGAGATGCCATTATGACCACAAGTAACATTACATGAATTTGAAAAGTGGACAATAGACTTTGTGGAACCAATCAAACCACTTGTAAAAAGAAAAGGGGCTAGGTACATTATCACCGCGACGGAATACCTAACAAGATGGGTGGAAGCCGCACCAATAAAAGATTGCATCGCATAAACAACATCACACTTTTTGTTTGAACAAGTATTCACTCGATTTGGGTGCCCAAGAGTTTTGATGAGTGACCAAGGAACACACTTCATAAACAACACCATCTGCGCGATGACTGAAGAGTTTGAAGTTCATCATTAGAAGAGCACACACCATATCATCCACAGGCAAATGGCACGGTGGAAGCTTTCAACAAAATTCTAGAGAATGCACTGACAAAAATCTGTAATGTCAACAGGGACAACTGGGACCTCAAAGTACCAACAATATTATGGGCATAGAGGACTAGATGCAAAAAGTTGTCAGGGCACATGCCATTTAAATTGGTTTATTGCCAAGAAGCAGTGGTGCCATTAGAATTCTTAGTACCAAGCTTACACGTAGCAACCATCACACAAATGATAGAACGAGGCGTAGTACAGGAGAGACTGAATCAGTTACTGACCATGGAGGAAGACTGAATCTTAGCAGGATTCCACCAACAAGTTCAGAAGGCCAGAGAAAAGGCTTGGCATGATAGACACATCAAGAAGAAAACGTTCAAGGAAGGAGATCTAGTATTGATGTATGACAACAAATCGTTTCAGCACTCGAGAAAGCTCAGAATGCATTGGTTAGGACCATACAAGGTAAAATATGTCACAGATGGAGGAGTTGTACAGTTAAGAGATTTAGTAGGCATAGAACTCAGAGGAATGATCAATGGGATCCGACTGAAGATGTATAAGGACAGTCGACCATCCACCGTGCAGTAGAAAAAAAAACAAAATCGATAAAGAACAAAAAGGAAACAAAACCAAAGCGGGCGCAGTGCACCAGAGGTAGAAATGCCACATAAGTTTAGAAACACAAATTTGACAAAGGATAATGGTCACATCAAAAGGGAAACAAGCGGGAAAAGGAAAGTCGACAAAAGAAGTATGACAAGACAACACTAGGCGGAAGTGAATGATGGAAAGGACCAATGGGACACCACATTAATCGTGCCAATTGGAGTTGGAAAAGCATACATAATGACAAGTATGAAATTGTCGAAGATGCATTGAACCCACAATTATGGTGCATTAAACACACAATGGAGGAAGCTTCCTCGACAAGCTTCATGGGAAGCCAATACAACACGCGAGCATGGGAGCAACTAGTCTATTCGCGAAAGGAGAACAGATAGAGAGCAATAGAAACTAGAATGCATAGAGAGAGGCTATAGGGATCACATGAGTTATTTGAACCCAACAAATGTTCGACATTCACCGCCATGGCACCGCCCAAGAAAGCAGAAGCGAGCCAGACCACCAGAAGAACCAGATTTCAAACCAGGTCCTGAGGACAGGCGGAAGAAAGTGAACAATAGTCAGTGGAGATCATTGATATCGACAAAATCCCATCCCCAGAGATGATATCGGTGAATCCCACATCGATACTGGAAAAAAGTCAATAGCCAAAAGCAGAGGCCATGTTCAATACTTTTTTATGTCAACAATATTTTTTGATAGTTTTTTATGTGTCATTATGTTAGATCTTCATAGTCTTCAAACTTCTCTGGGGTGTCCTTTTGATCTTGTAGAGGACATACATTCTTCTTCTCTTTTCTCTTGGCACATTGGGTTGCTAAGTTTTTCAGGATATGGGATGTGTTAGAGTTGCAGCGAATTCACTTCTCATTGGGATTTTCTCTCGTTGGTTTGAGTTCACTTCAATGACCACTCGAAGGATACCTGGCTCATTTGATGCATAGTGAGTTTTCCATATTTGATTTTTGGCATACATTTTTGGCAGTTTTTTAGGTATATCTTCATGGTTACTCATGAGATTTTAGGCCATGAGTTACATATTGAAGACTTGGATATGTTATCATCTTTTGCACTAGTTTTCGTTGTTGAGCTGATACATTTGCATAGACTTAATATTAAAGGGGGATTTGTTAGAAATAATCCTAAATCCTAACAATACCTTAACAAATAGTTAGTTGTGATTTGGTTGTGAGGTCGTTACTTTGAGATGTAATATTAATGTACGATTGATGTACATATCAATTGACTTGACTTTATGCCTTTTTCGTCTGTCTTATTTGTCTTCTTATTAGTTATTTTACTTTCTTGGTCATTTTCTTGCTTCTTGTTTTTATCAGTTGGGAATGTGGTTTATCATAGTAGACATGTTCATGTTGTTTATTTTGCAATTGCAAGTTTAAAAAGGGTGGTTGTGCAAAAGAGACAAAGTTTGACTTGTAATTTGCAAGGTCTAAATTGTACTAAGTGAGAAAATGAAAGCCCAAGCTTCCTTCTAGCTCCAAAATTTGTTTTATAAGTTGTAAGATGGAGTTATATAAATTTTGAGTTTACCTATGCATCTAAAGTTCAATTGAAGAACGATAGATGTTACTTTCATGCCCCTAGAATTGGGATTTCATGTAAATTTGAAGGGAAAATTGCCTCAGCCTCAAATGCACATCCTAGTCTTAATTTTGAGCCATATTTAGTGGTTCAACTAGTATAAGTTGTAGTTTGTGATTATAGACCTGTATATAAACTTATATTGTCATTTTTGGACAGAAACCTACCTAGTGTGCATAAAGGATAAAAATTGCATTGTAAAACCAAAGGGTCAAATTGTTAAAGTTGGCTTTATTAAATTGCACAACCAAAGTTGGTTGAGGCTCAATAATTTAAGATTTAAGTTGTAAATTGATCATTCCAATATTTATAACATTTTTGTACAATTAGTAGTGCATTTACACTGCAACAAGGATGATTTCTATGCAAAAATTTTCACGACATTTTGATGAACCGGAGGAAGGTGGGTTGTGAGAGAAACAAAGGTCAGTTTTTTTATTTTTAGTCATAAAACACTCTTCTGTGCAAAACTAGGCAAGAGATGTATAGTAAAACCCTCAAAATGTAAAAACTATTTGTAAAGAGTAACCCAATGTTGTATTATAACTTATATTTGAGTTGTGCAAGTTATTGGGGATGTAGTTTATCATAGTAGACAAACCACGTGGCACCAAACCACATGGACCCACTAGCATGGACCTGCCATGTGTCACTAACAATTAAGCTGCAATGTGTCACATTGATATGTGACTTTCACATGTCCCATCTGTTGAATGGACCCGAACACATGTCATTTGTTGAATTGGTCACGTGTCGCTTTCTTGTTGAGTGCACATGTGTGTTGATGTGTATCGGTATCAGACTGTCAAAGCACCTATGTTAGTAACACTTTACCCTTTCATCTGAAGTCTAAATTCCGAAAGAATCTGAATCGTTGATCCCCTTGATGATTAATGATCACGATCTCATCATCTGTAAGTCTATGCTAAGGGTTACAGACCATTGATCTGGAGAACCTTTTGCAGATCTATTCTCCATACAATTGATAATGTTGTCATCCGTAAATTTGGTTCTGTAATGAACAACAAGATATATTTCTAACACAGTATGAAGACACAGTGTTAGAAAACTAGAGATTGTTAGCAATTGACTTAGCACTCAAGGCCACACCCGCAAGATGGTGGGGCGCACACAAAGAGAAAATCATAGACTGGTACCAATGTAAGCGGTTACTGTGCATAAGGTTTGGCGCAGAACATAAAAACAACAAACAACAGAGGTATGAAGGACAAGGGACACCAACGAAACACTTGGAGAAGTGAAGAATGTTGTGTAAAATGATACTCCCAGAGGAATGGCCTCATTACTTCATACACACTCTAGAGAGCATACTAATGAATTGTTATACAGACCAGGAGTTGCACAAAGGAACTGCGACCTGGATGATATTGCAACATAAATTTTCAATCACTTTCTCATTCAAACATGAGAACCCCAACATAGATGCAACCCTTAAACAGATAAGAGGCGTAATATTCATCAAAGAACCATAGATAGAACTAATCACAGAAGAACAATAATGAAACAAACAGACAGTTAAGGACATGTTGTCATGTTACCATGTACAAGAGGAAGCACTAGATGAAGATGATCTGCGCGATATTCAGATCAAAGAAGCAGAAGGCGAAACAAATGTGGAAGGACCACCCATAGAATCATAAGTCATTTCTGTGCCGATCAAAGTAAAGAATGTCAACATCAGAACAGCTAAGCAGCCCAAAATGGCCAGTATTGGAGATTATTGGGATGAGCAAACAGTGGAAAGCATCATAGATTTGTTGCGTGAATACAATGAACTCTTTCCCACAACATTCACAGAGATGAAGGGTATAGCCGGAGAGCTAGGAGAAATGAAGATATCACTCATATCAAAAGTGAGACCTTTTAGAAAATGACCCTACAGACTGAACCCAATATATAAATAGAAAGTCAAAGTTGAGATCGAAAGGATGCTCGAAGCCGCCATCATAGAACCGGTTGAGGAGTCAGAATGGATAAGCCCAATGGTAGTACAAGACAAGAAACAAGGAGGGATTAGGATATGCGTTGACTTAAGGAAGCTGAACGATGCATGCTTACACGACCTAGCCCTACACCGTTCATGGATGAAGTATTAGAGAACATGGAGGACATGAAGCTTACTCATTTATTGATGGATTCTCAAGCTACCATCAGATTAAGATAACACAGGAGGACAGATACAAGACCACGTTTGCGACAGAATGGGGATCTTATCAGTACACAGTCATGTTGTTTGGACTGAATAATGCACCAACAATATTCTCCAGAGTGGTCATCGCAACATTTAAAGAATTCATCCACCAATTTCTTGAAGTATACCTGGATGATTGGACAATCTATAGTCTATTGAAAAACCATGTGGAAGTTCTATGACTGATGTTAGAAAGATGTAGACAGTGTCAGATATCACTGAATATAAAGAAATGCATATTTGGAACACCGTTTGGGATGCTATTAGGCCATATAGTATGCAAACAAGGTCTATTAGTAGATCCGACAAAGATCGCATTCATTGTTAACTTTTCGGCACCAAGAACAGGCTGTCAACTAAGAGCGACCTTAGGACACACAGGATACTACAAGAAATTCATCAAAGGATATGCGCAAATCACTACATCAATGGAAAAGTTGTTAAGGAAGGATATAAAGTTTCAGTGGAATGACGAGTGTCAACACGGTCTGGATACCTTGAAGGAAAAGATGGTTGTCGCGCCGATATTAGTATTTCCAGACTGGGACAAGACATTCCACGTGCATGTAGATGCATTAGCAATAACACTTGGAGCTATCTTGGCATAGCCAGGAGTGGGAGACTTGGATCACCATATATCATTTTCAGGCATAAAGCTATCAAGCTCAGAACATAACTATAACACTACAAAAAGTGAAGGCCTAACCATGGTCTATGCACTGCAGAAGTTCGTGCATTACTTATTGGGAAAACAATTTAAGATGTTCACAGATCACTCAACCCTGAAATACCTAGTCAACAAGCCAGTGTTGGGGGGAAGAATTTGTCTATGGTTACTACTATTCTAAGAATTTGACTTTGAAGTAATAGTTAAACCAGGAAAATTGAATGTAGAACCTGACCACCTATCAAGGGTCACAAACGAAGAAGAACCTACTAATTTAGAAGACAACTTTTCGGATGCACAGTTATTCTCAGTACATATTGTTGATGAATACTTCACAGATATCATTCAGTACTTGAGTACAGGTACTGCACCGCAAGAATATAGCATTGCATAGAAGAAGAACCTGGTAGTTCGCGCTGCCGATTATCAATTGATTGTAGGACATTTATATAAAATGGGCACATATAACATCTTGCGAAGATATGTGTTAGAGCACGAAAGACCAAGAATTTTAGCAGAATCCCACGAGGGAATAATAAGAGGGCATTATGCAGGGAAAGCTACCACGCAGAAGGTATTGCGTGTAGGACCATGGTGGCCAACGATTCACAGAAACTCGAAGAAGTACTGTTAACAATGCGATGTTTGTCAAAGGGTAGGAAAACCCAACAAAAGGGACGAGATTCCATTACGACCACAAGTAACATTACATGAATTTGACAAGTGGACAATAGACTTTGTGGGACCAATCAAACCACCTGCAAAAAGAACAGGGGCTAGGTACATTATCACCGCGACAAAATACCTAACAAGATGGGCGGAAGCCGCACCAGTAAAAGATTGCAGCGCAGAAACAACAACACACTTTTTGTTTGAACAAGTAATCACTCGATTTGGGTGCCCAAGAGTTTTGATGAATGACTAAGGCACACACTTCATAAACAACACCATCCGCGCGATGACTGAAGAGTTTGAAGTCCATCGTTAGAAGAGCACACACCGTATCATCCACAGGCAAATGGCACAGTGGAAGCTTTCAACAAAATTCTGGAGAACGCGCTGACAAAAATATGTAACATCAACATGGACAACTGGGACCTCAAAGTACCAACAGTATTATGGGCATAGAGGACTAGATGCAAAAAGTTGACAGAGCACACACCATTTAAACTGGTTTATGGCCAAGAAGTAGTGGTGCCATTAGAATTCTTAGTACCAAGCTTGCGCATAGCAGCCATCACACAAATGATAGAACGAGGCATAGTACAGGAGAGACTGAATCAGTTACTGACCATGGAGGAAAACTGAATCTTAGCAGGATTCCACCAACAAGTTCAGAAGGCCAAAGACAAGGCTTGGCACGATAGACACATCAAGAAGAAAACATTCAAGGAAGGAGATCTAGTATTGATGTATGACAACAAATTGTTTCAACACTCGAGAAAGCTCAGAATGCATTGGTTAGGACCGTACGAGGTAAAATCTATCATAGATGGAGGAGTTGTACAGTTAAGAGATTTAGCAGGTGCAAAACTTAGAGGAATGATCAACGGGAGATGAATGAAGTTGTATAAGGACAGTTGACCATCCACCGCGCAGTATAAAAAAAAATCAAAAAAGAACAAAAAGGAAACAAAACCAAAGCGGGCGCAGTGCACCAGAGGTAGAAATGCCACATGAGTTTAGAAACACAAATTTGACAAAGGATAATGGTCACATCCAAAGGGAAACAAGCGGGAAAAGGAAAGTCGACAAAAGCAATATGACAAGACAACATTAGGCAAAAGTGAACGACAGAAAGGATCAATGGGACACCACATTAATTACGCCAATTGGAGTCGGCAATGCATACATAATGGCAAGTATGAAATTGTCAAAGATGCATTGAACCCACAATTATGGTGAATTAAACCCACAATGGAGGAAGCGTCCTCGACAAGCTTCATGGGAAGCCGATACAACACGTGAGCATGAGAGAAACTAGTCTATTCGCGGAAGGAGAACATATAGAGAGCAATAGCAGCTAGAACACATAGAGAGAGGCTATAGGGATCACATGAGTTATTTGAACCCAAAAAACGTTCGACAGTCACCACCATGGCACCGCCCAAGCAAGCAGAAGCAAGCCAGACTGCCAAAAGAACCAGATTTCAAACCAGGTCCCGAGGACAGGCGGAAGAAGGTGAACAACAGTCACCGGAGATCGTTGATATCGATAAAATCCCATCCCCAGAGATGATATCAGTGAATCCCACACCGATACTAGAAGAAAGTCAACAGCCAGAAGTAGAGGCCATGAAGGTTGATACACCAACAACAACGCAGGAGCCTCAGAGCCAGGAAGTAGAAACACTAAAGGAGGTGCAACTAGAAAGCACCGAAATAGCCCCAAAAGTTAATGGAACGACTTCGAATCTGGAAGCAGCAGTGGAGCCAGATGAGTCTCAAATGACCATCTCAGAACACCCAGTAGAGGAGACAGGTGAAGATGTCTTGGCTTGGCCGTAATGGGTTACAGAGGAGCAACCGGAAGCCGCTGGAACTTCGAGCCAACCACCACCGCAGTAGAAAGACAAAATACAGATACCAAGGTCACCTTGCAAGAAATCTGCAGCATAAATTGTTCTACCACACATACGAGCTAGGGTACAGGTAGGACCAGAGCTACTAGGCCATGTCGGGAAGCTCAAATATTTAGACCATGATGTAGCATATGAAGCCAAGTTCCCAGAACTTGTGCATAGGGTCTTTCTACAGACCACGGGTACAACTCGAGTTGGAAACCGATCAACTAGCCATACCAGTGGGAAACTGTGCTGGAGAAAACAAGAATTCTAGGTCTATTGGACATACCACATTTTGGCAGAGGCCAATATGCAACACCATGTGTCAAACAGTTGTTAGCAGTTACACATGGAGGGGACATATGGCTAGACAATCCTATCCCCATAACCATTGAACTTATTGCGCAAATAACAGGATTACCAATCTAGGGTATAGATCCCTCGTTGTTTATGGATGACAAAACCAAGGAGAAAGCACTAGTACAAGAGATGAAGAATAAGTATGGCACCTCTAGGGGGACAAGAGGGATCATCATAAAACGAATCAACAATGCAACCACATAATTGGGCGTGAAAATATTAGCCTGCAAGATGCTAAGAAAATGCTGCAAGAAGGAAGTCCCAGCTGGAGTTGTTGCAGTTGCAGCCTAGTGCTCAGAAGGCACCTCAATGGGTTGGGCGCCATCATTATTGAACTTGTTCCTAGAGGACTGTAAGGATGCATGGGACCTAGGCACATAGTTCCACTACTCATGGTTGATTACCTTAATAGCCTTCATGGGATGGCAAGAGACAAGGTATGTAGTTTTTTGTACCATACCAAATCCATAGGGAGAGAGGTACTTGTTTCTCAGAGCCAAGCTAGACTCGAGGAACAAGAAGGCAAACAGATCCATTTTTGAGGGATACCTAGGCGACCTACAAGAAGCCATATCCAAGACGTGGATAATTACACCAGAAGTTGTCGCACGATATGCGAACATCACCAAATTCCAGGCAACACGACAAAGAATGTGGATACAGACAAAGAATGATTCGACAAAATAGTGGCTACAGATGCACTACTGCATCATTGAGGGTGATATTGACATGGTCATCAACGAATGGCTTGAGTAATGGAGGATTCCAAACATTACCTAGGAAGTGCCGAAAAGAACAATTTATAAAGAGGCAGAGCATGGAGAAATGTAGCCTCCAGAAATCCAAGTACCCAAGAAACTAAGAATGGGCCAAGGAAAACCAACACAGATAGATGAAGGGCCAAAGAAAATGGGAACCTAGAAGGGGGAGAAGGGGAATACATAGCCGACCAAAGAGAATCAGAAGCAGGTTGAGGCAACACAAGAGACCGCAACAAGTCCCAATTCCCAGGAAACATGGGGAAGCAAGAGACCAACCACGTAGATCGGAGGATCGCACAAGAAAATGAAGGCACAAAGACCGCCTCTAGAATATATGATTACAGATGGTGATGCAGAGATGATAACCTGAATGGTCCAAGATTTCCTATCTGAGGACTTCGACCATGCAACACATCACAGGGACAAACTTCAAAAAGATTTGGCAGAAATGGGCTAGTTCCTTAAAATTTTTGGGGAAGTACAGATAGCAAGCAACAACAGGGGAATATATCCATCAACACCACATACTGAGAAAAGAGTGGAGGTAGAAGAATGATATCCAATCCACTCATTACCGCATGTAAACACAACATTCTACATCACACATAGTATGCTTCACATGGATGAAATCGTGGGGCAGACACCCTTGAAGGATTTAAGCCACATCCAATTGGTCTTGACGCGGATGACATCCAGGGCACTACACAAGTTGTAGGTTAGTGTCGACCATGAGGTACAGTCTCGTGCACACAAAGACTTAGTTGAATTACAACAAGCAATAGAGAAGTGAGAGGAGATGGAAAAAGTCTATGAGCATGCCAAGTCTGAAACTCAGGAGGAAATAGAACGTAGGAACGAACTGGAATGAAGAGTAGGAGGAATTTTTTAGAAGCTTCCAAACACCGCACAGGGGAATGAACTTACAGTAGCGGAAAATATTGATCAGATTGCGCAAGCAATCGAGCAATACCAGAAGGAGATCAAGAATATCCGAGAGCATCTCATACCAACCACACCACCAGCAATGAAGGAGAAAAGTGTAATATACCAGATATAAAAAGTATGCATAATAGAAATAAAATGCTAGAAATGGCAGAATAATAGTAATATAACCAACATAATCTCCACAATAACACATAAATGATATAAGAACAACAACATAAATAACACTTTGATTCAGAAAGTAATGTTCATGAGCCTCTTCAAGGGGGAAACCTCCAGTCGAGCAGCGCTCTGTTACAATAATCTCCAAGCTAGGGCTTTCATACCCTCGACCCTTATTTATACTAAATATGTCTATCAAGAGAAGCATCTAGAGGAATATCCTTCTAGAAGTGGAAGCTTCTATTAGGTCTTCTTACATCTGCCTTATACTCTTTTATTGAAAGGCCTTATTAATATTGACCTTTATTACATCTGAATATATTGCTCTACCTATGTGCGGGTTAGGACCCTAACATGTTCGCCCCCTTAAAAATAGCCTTGTCCTCAAGGCTTGAGATGTGGAAACTGCTGCAGAATGGTAGTTGGTTCCCAAGTGGCATCTGTTGGAGTCGTATCTTTCCACTAGACTAACACTTCCTTGATGGTTCTCTGATGTAGGTGATGCTCATGCTGGTCCAAAACTGCTTCTGGCTATAGCCAAATGGATCCTTCTTCAGCTAACTCAGGAAGGTCGGTTTGAATTTGGCACCTAGTTCCAATCACCTTCTTTAAGCATGAAACATGAAAAACAAGATGTAGCTTCGAATGACTAGGCAGATTTAATTGATAGGCGACTTGTCCCACATGCTTGAGAACTGTATAAGGACCATAAAATTTGGGCGCTAGCTTCTGACAATGCTCGACCTTGAGGGAAGTTTGCTTGTATGGTTGCAGTCACAGAAACACCTGATCCCCTTCTGTAAATTGATGTTCAGAGCGACCTTGATCTTCTTGTTGCTTCATGCGATTCTGTGCCATGACGAAGTTCTCTTTGAGGGTACGAAGAATATCCTCTTGAACTGTAAGTGTTTTGTCAATTGCTTGGACCTTCGAGGTACCCGGTAAGTATGA
This sequence comes from Picea engelmannii, assembly GCA_009831015.1. Classification (NCBI taxonomy): domain Eukaryota; kingdom Viridiplantae; phylum Streptophyta; class Pinopsida; order Pinales; family Pinaceae; genus Picea; species Picea engelmannii. The sequence continues at coordinate 13,763 of ML830452.1, read as the reverse complement.
GAGAACTGAAGGTGGCTTCTATCCATATACTGCTTCAAAAGGAGTCATGCGTGTAGTTGTATGGTAGGAAGTGTTGTACCACCATTCAGCTAGGGGTAACCATTGAGCCCATTGATTTTTCTTTTCAGAGGAAAAACACCTCAGATATGTTTCCAAACACTTGTTGACAAATTTTTTTTGACCATCAGTCTGGGGATGATAAGCTGTGTTGAGATGCAATTGGGTGCCTTGTAGCTTGAACAGTTCTTGCCAAAAATTACTTGTGAAAGTTGGGTCACGATAAAAAACAATAGAGTGCGGCATGCCATGAAGCTTGAAGACCTCATCCATGAAAATTTGAGCCACCATGGATGCAGTAAATGGGTGTGGAAGAGCACAGAAATGAGCATACTTGGAAAGGCGATCGACAACCACCATTATGACAGATTTATTTCTTGATTTGGGTAAGCCGGTAATAAAGTCCATAGGGATATCCTTCCAAATAGCAGGTAGAATCGAAAGCGGTTGTAGTGTGCCCAGAGATTTGACTGTTTCTCCCTTGTTGTGTTGACACACATCACATTCAACGACAAAATTATGGATGTCCTATTTCATACCATCCTAGAAAAAAGAACGTTTGACCCTGTCATAGGTTTTGGTGAACCCGGAGTGCCCCGCTATGGGTGTAGCATGAAGCTCATAAAGTACTATGGATTTAAGCTTTGATTGTTTACTTAAATACAAACGGCCTTTGTATCGAAGCTCATCTTGGAGCCAAGAGTACCTTGGGGGAGTTGGAGAATTGGTCTGCAATTTATGGATCAGATGCAAACTTTTGGGATCTTGTAGCCATTCTTGGCGAACATCTTGGAGCCAGTCTGGTACAATGAAGGAAAGAGAAAAAAGGGATCCTTCTTCTTCATATTTTCAGGATAGTGCATCCGCCACCACATTATCTTTGCCTTTCTTGTAAATGATCTCATAATCATATCCAAAGAGTTTAGTCACCCATTTTTGTCGCTCCAGGGAGGAAATGCATTGTTCCAAAAAGTACTTGAGGCTTTGATGGTTTGTCTTAATTTGGAAATGTTGCCCCAAGAGATAAGGGCACCACAGATCAACAACATGTAGAATAGCCAACATTTCCTTTTCATAGATGTGTTTTCCTAGATTCCTTTCAGATAGTTGCTTGCTGGTTAAGGCCAAAGGTCGACCCTCTTGCATAAGGACAACATCGATTCCTTTCCTTGAGGCATCACATTCCAACACAAAGGTCTTTGTGAAATCAGGAAGGGCCAGAACCGAAGTGGTGCACATGGCCATATTCAAGGTTTGGAAAGCTTGAGCATTGGCTGGAGTCTAAGTGAAAGAGTTATTTTTGAGGAGAGCAGTGAGAGGTGTTGCAATCTTTCCATAATTCTTAACAAACTTGCGATAATACCCTGTTAAGCCCATAAATCCATGCAAGCTTTTGAGAGTCTTTGGGTGCGGCCAATCTTGCATAGCTTCAAACTTTTTTGGATCCACCCAGACGCCATCCTTGCCAACCAGATGACCCAAGTATTCTACTTTTGAGGCACCAAAAGCACATTTAGAATGTTTCAGGAAAAGTTGGTGTTGAGAGAGTAGATGGAGAACTTGATCCACATGAGTAAGATGATCTATCCAGGTTTTGCTATAGATGAGGATATCATCAAATAAAACTAAGACAAAATGATGAAGAAAAGGATGGAAGACATGATTCATGAGGCTTTGGAAGGTGGAGGGGGCATTACACAAGCCAAAGGGCATGACCAAAAAATCATAGTGGCCCTCATGAGTTCAAAAGGTCGTCTTGGGAATGTCTGCCTCTTTCATACATATTTGGTGATAGCTCGAGCAAAGATCAATTTTAGTAAAGAATTGGGTGCCACTCAATTCATCCAGGAGGTCATCAATGACAGGAATGGGAAATTTGTCTTCAATGGTCAGTTTGTTGAGGGCACGGAAGTCAGGACACATTTTCCAAGAACCTTATTTCTTCAAGACCATGACTATAGGAGAAGAGTAAGGGCTCTTACTAGGGTGGATAACACCTGCAGTAAGGAGTTCCTGGACCATTTTCTCAATTTCATTTTTTTGTGAAAAGGGGTGGCGATACGAATGGATATTGGGAGGAAGGCTTTCGGGTAAAAGGGGAATGGAATGATCATGAACACTGCGGGAAGGAGGGAGTCCTTGGGGAGTGGAAAATACCATTTGATGTTTAGAAAGGAGGGCTTGGAGGTCTTGCAGCACCGGGGGTGTCTCTGTTGCTTGTATGGCATGGAGTTGGGCAATGACACCAGAATGACCTTTTTTGAGCAGCTTTTCCATGCGATGGGAACTAATGACCTCAGGTGAACCAATAATGATGCCTTGGAATTTATATTGGTGGCCTTCCTGGTCAAATTGCATGGTTAATTCCTTAAAATCCATGAGAGTGGGACCCAAAGTCCTTAGCCAGTCTGCACCCAACACAATGTCACAACTGCCCATGTCGATCACAAAAATATGGGATTTTAGGTGGTAGTCACCGATTTGGAGATGCACATTTTCACAGTGCCCTCCAGATTTCATGAACCACCATTGGAAATCATGATTTGGAAATTGTTGACGGCATGGATGTAGCAATGAGTTTCTTGGGCAATGCGGCGATGAATAAAATTAAGGGTGCTTCCACTATCAACCAAAATGTGACCTTCCGATGCTTGATGTAACCGATTAACTTAAGGGTATGGGGGGCGGAGAAGCCAGTGAGAGCATTGAAGGAAATGATCGGTTCCACTTCGCGAGGGTCTGAGGGAGGGGTTGTGTCAGTGATTTCAGGTGACTCAGGCACAAGGGGAGTTTCAACATCCTCTTCTGAAATATCCTCAGAGATGGCCATAAGCTTTTGTTCCTTACACTTGTGGCCTGGGAAATATTTTTCATCACAATTATAAAAAAGTCCTTTGAGTTGGCATTCATCCATTTCAGCCCTGGTCAATTTTTGGATCTTTAATGGGGCAGAGGGAGTAGTAGGATTTATGGGTTTAGGGCGAGGGATAAAGGAGGGTTTACAGTTTTGAGAGGATACAACCTATTGTGCTTCTTTATCTTTTTTAGTAGCCTCCACCCAACTTGAAGGTCGAGCCATGAGGACATGGGCCCGAATCTCATCCTTGAGGCCAATGATAAAACACTCTCGAAATAAAGCATCAGTCATGCCCTCTGTTCGGAAAGCCAGGCACTCAAAGGCAACTATGAAGTCTTCTACTGTTCTTGATTGTTTCAACTTTATCAAACGGCCCAAATGGTTGGTGTCAGTGTCAAATCGTTCATAAAGCTCAATCACAAATTGGGTCCAAGCAATATACCCTTGACGGGAAGTCTTTTTCCATTGCCACCATTGACAACGTTCTTGATCTAGATGGAGAACACCATACCAGAGTTTGGCCAAGTCATTTGTAATGAAATATAAAGAGAAATAATGTTCCATTTAGGTGACCCAACCAGTGGGGTCCGAGCCATCAAATTTGGTCACATCCACCTATGGAAGGCATAGGTCATGTTGAAAGTGATGGTGCTAAAAGGTATGGGAATGGGAGGAATGTTCACCTTTAGTCTTTGGAGGTGCGTCAGAGAAAGGGTCATCTGTAGGGATCTTTAGTTTGGTGCAGAGTGATGCAAAGATAGATTCAAGCTAGGTGGTTAGTTCTTGCTTGACTTCCTCCATTGAGGACTGCATGGTTGTATTTATAGTTGTATTGATGGATGTATCGATGGAGGCAACAGTAGCACTGAGTTGTTTCACTTCTTTTTGGGTCTCAAGGAAACCAGATTGCAAGGTGTTGAAGCGAGCTTCCAGGTCTTGGCTACGAGTATGGGCCCTGAGGATGGGTGAACTGAAAAGGAGCGGGTGAGGTAAAAATTTTTGCCGAAAAATGATATGGATGAACGTGATAAGGGCGAAGAGATGAATCCAATGGAATAGGTCTCAAATAATGGTGAATGTTTTTTCAAACTTGTGGAGTTATACTCTGGTCTGAAGAGTTATATTGTAGCAATGAAATCCCCAGGAGATTTTTTTTACACCTACGGAGTTATACTCCGGTCTGAAGAATACTGCAGCGATGAAATCCCCAAATGCTTACCCAGAAAGAAATGTGTATTTACTTGGCAACCCGAACACAGTTGCGCAACAATAGATCTTATCTGTTTTAATTTGTTTATGTTTCTGTCCCCCAAGGGTTAGGTATTCAAGGGTTCTACAGACAAGGGTTTGCCCTGTGCTATATTTCTCTAATATACGTGCGGGGTCCAACAATAGTAGTTGTCCCAATATCTCAGGGCACTAACTATGGAGGATAGATCATACCCTTAGCTGTACTACCCGTCTACCCAAGTACTAGAGAGTATCTTCTCGAGTGTTGTTCTCAGTGGCATTATAGCATTCAGGCGGCCGATTGGTTTATCTAAAGAGGGCTTCAGAAAATCTAGGTTGATCCGTACACATGTGCTGTCTGATGCGCTACCACTCGAAGGGGTACCAACAAGGGTTACAAGGGTAGCCAACAGATGTGTGCTTAAGAACCACTTGTATTTCCTGAATGTATGAATCCCTCAACTGTGGGTTTATGCGCATAACGACAGATCTCTATGGCTTAAAGATGCTGGAATATGTCTCTACCCTGAAAAAAAAAATTCCCACAATTTCTGCTAAGGAAAGTGCTCTGATACCACTTGTAATATACCAGATATAAAAAGTACGCAAAACATAAATAAAATGCTAGAAATGGTAGAATAACAGTAATATAACCAACATAATCTCCATAATAACACATAAATGATATAAGAACAACAACAGAAATAACACTTTGATTCAGCAAGCAATGTTCACGGGCCTCTTCAAGGGGGCAACCTCCAGTCGAGCAACACTCTATTACAATAATCTCCAAGCTAGGGTTTTCATACCCTCAACCCTTATTTACACTAAATATGTCTATCAAGAGAAGCATCTAGAGGAAGATCCTTCTAGAAGCGGAAGCTTCTATTAGGTCTTCTTACATCCGCCTTATTCTATTTTATTGAAAGGCCTTATTAATATTGACCTTTATTACATCTGAATATATTTCTCTACCTATGTGCGGGTTAGGACCCTAACACAAAGGAAGCAGGAAGCAACAACGCAACTGCAGGAGATAGAGTAGCAGGTCAGCACAACCACTGACTTGTTTGATAAAGCAACACATCTTTGGATCAGGTTGGAGGAGGATCCACAAGTCCAATGGTGGGACAAGGAAGAGGAAAGGATCAATGCAATGATCCAAGAGCTCAAGTAGAAGAAAAATACAATACTAATCCCAGAACGAGTCAAAGGGACGCAAGAGATAAAGAAGTTGTAGGTATAACTCATCACTGTGCAAACGTAGAAACAAGAGAGTCAGGCTCAAATGGAGCCATTGCAGGAGCGGGTAGTAGAGGTACTAGCAAAATAAGAGGAGGCTGACACACAAATAACACATACCTAGGCATAATGTGCAGGATTGATCAACGATGAAGTGGTAGTCTAGGTAGTGGAGGCAATCAAGGAGAAGACCGCGCAGGCACTAACACAAGCAACAGAGCTCAAGGAAAAGTTCCAGACGATCACCAAGGAGATAAAAGAAGATCAGAAAGATTAGGTGGCTTGGGATGAGCCACATGTCAATGTTGGGGGCTTGTTGATAGCAGGACAAAATGGAAAGAAGGATGATCATGGGGAAAGAAAGAATGTAAAAAGTGAAGCAACAACTAGAAGGAAATGTAGCATGCTCACATGAAAGAAAGCGTGCACAAGGAAAGTGACAGCTGGAAGGAGGAACAACACGTGTACACGAGAGGAAGACCTAACGTCGGTAGGGTTAGGGTTTTGGTAATGTATTGTAAACGACTGAAGAGCCTGAAATGTATAAATATAGATACGTAGGTATCATAGGGGTGGGATTTTTTTTACATTGTTCAAACTATTGTTCCATCACATATATGTATGAGTTAATGCGAGATGTAATGTTGGTATGAACTATTTTTGTAAGCTGTTGAGATAGAAGAATGGAGAGAAGGTAGATCTTGAGGATTAGATCGTAGCTCGAGGGGCCTGGTGCAATCTAGTTCACCTCATATAGATCTTACCCAACTGAGAATAATTGTAAGCGTGCAGTGTTGTAGATGTAGAACTATCATAATAAAAGAGACAAGAGCCAAATATTTGTGGACGTGTCTCAAGACAGGGTGAACCACGATAATATCTGTGTAATGTGATGAATGCATGCATATCTTTATCCTCTTTTCAATAGTTAAATATTGTTCTTAATGAATGAATGGGTTATTATATTGCTATAAAATATGGTTGCACTCTTAAGGAAATAAGTTGTTGAAGGTAATGCACAGTCGCGAATAACAGTAGGTTACAATCACAAGTTATAGTAAATGGCTCTGAATACAGATCTCATATCTCATACTCAATCCTGGGCTATAAACACTCGAGTCCTACAACCACCCATTAAATCTATCTCGGGTGAGACTGCGTGGCACATTCTGTGTGTTGTGTTGCCTTTTGGTTTACCAGGAGGGCCGATAGTTTTAGAGTCTTTGTTGGAAACCTGATTGACATGAACCCTGGGTCAATAACGTAGACAATGTAGAGGAATAATTAAACCAACATTGATTTATGGTGGTTGATTTATCCCTATTGGATTGTAATGCAGCTTTCTCACATGAGAGAACCATTGGGCCAATGTGATGCCATTAGCTAACGATATTTTTTGAGTTTGTAATTCCCTCCAAAAGGCTTGTGGGTTTTCCTTCATCATCTTCAACTGCATGCCTTGTTCTCTTAACCTCATAAATTTACCTTTTTGCTTCTTCACAATCAACATATATAGAGTGATATTGCATTTTCTCTTGTCTGCTATGGCATTGCTCATGTCACCAAATACTCTTTGTTGAACCATGGTTTCAATGGGAAATTGTTTGGAATTGGCCTTCCTATCCCTAGGTTCTTAGCTTTGTGATGTTCCAATATTGTTCAGATTTCCTCCATTAGCTCCTTGCTTTGATTTGTTGTTTCATTGGTTTCATACATGAAACCCAATTAGGAGCTAATTATTTCAATGTCTACTTCAAATATTTCTACATTTCCTACGGTAACAACTATTGCATTTTGTGGAACTTGCGTACTGGTAGAAATTCTCCTAAACCTCCTTTATGTCCACTTAATCTCTATGAAAAAACGATCATGGTTCGACAACATCTCCTCCTAGCAATTGCAAATCATTAAAGTTGATATATTGTCTATGATGTTTGTTGAAATAATCATGTAATCTACATATAATATTGAATACAAGTTCATATGCACAAAAACAAACTAAGAAAGAACCACAAGAAAGGTTAAATATTGAAGCAACTTGTCTTGGAAAAGTATAAATACTAGGTAAAGTCACTTAGCATGAGAATATATTAACTTGAGTAAATGTAAACTTTATTGAAAATAAATATGATATACTAACTAGAAGGTTTGATCTCAAAAGATTGGGATATTTATAAATTAGGATCTCATTCCAATAGATCAAGTTGAATTGAGGAAGGAAATTAAAAGGTGAAAGAGGCTAAGAAACAAGGCAAACAAGCAATATAAAAGTAGTTAACAAGGACAAATACAAAAAAAAATACCAATAAATACGAATTTAGTAAATATAGGATCCTCACTTGGAACTATTGGGGCTACCCATGGAAGAGGGTCCTAAGTTGAGTGTATTTATAAGATATTAATGTTATCTTGCTTGTGGAAACTTAGAGATATGATGAATCTCATGTCTCTAATATGGATGGATTTACTCCATGGTTAGTTTGAAATAAAAGATCTCCTTGCATAGGTTTTGGTGGCATAACTTGCTACATAAGACAACTCCTTACACCATGAATTAAGATTAGTAAGAAATATATTTTCAACCAATACATTTGGATGGATATTTCAGACATTAAAACCGTCATAGATCCATCTTAAGCCTAGATCTATCAACTGCTGAGAGGGATAAAAAACAACCCATGTGCAAACCTCTCAATGCTAAAAATATTTGGATCGGTTAAGATGGATGTTTTTATCTTTTTATTTATCTTTATATATATATATATATATATATATATATATCAACGGTCAATCGTTTTGCAGATTAACCATGTTACACATTTCATCCGTATTGGGTTGTATATTGCACCCAGTTTCTCTTTATGTAAAAAAAATCTAGAAATCTATTATTTCACACTTATAAATTCTAACTTTTATAAGAAAAACAATTTGGATAAAAGTAGCCCTTTCAAAGGGTTAGAGCATGATATTTATTATCTAAGAAATGAAGGTAGAATTATTTTACTAGGAGACTTTAATCCTATAATTGAAAATAAACAAGCTACATTCCTTAGCAACATATCCAATCCCAATCCTCTGTCGTTAGAAGAGGATCTTGATTTGATGGGAATTTACAAAAGAACTTATGAACATTTAGTTGAAAACTTGTTTGGTACAAAAGTTATAAAATTATGTAGTTGTCATGACGTAATAATTTGTATTAATGGTTTAAAGCAATGGTCAAATGTAAATTGAATCACTTGTATCCATGGTCATGCTAATAATGTATTTGATTATGGTATGTAATACATAATGTTAATGAGTGAACTTCATAATATTAATTTTAGAGGATCATGAGTGTGACTTAGATCATGCATCCTTAATTTCAATTGTAAACAGAGACCTTCACAAGAAGCTCAATAAAAATTGCCTTACTAGAAAAAAATCACTAGGTCATCTTAAGCAAAAACAGAATAGACTTTTTTCTGAAGGATCCAACTAAGGGATTAAACCTTCCTATAAACGATCACAATAATGAGAACTTGTATCATAAGTTTATAGTGAAACTCTAAACCTATATGAACAAGTATTCTTGTTGGTGCATATGATGCATGCTAATGTTTACTTCAACATACTTGTTGTTCTCATCAGTGCTTTATATACATTGAGTGAGTTAAGCTTGCGTAGATTTGTTTGGCTTGCTTTCCCTTGCTTTATATATAGATTCATGGCATGCATAACTTATGATGATGTTTCCCTAATCCATAGAAGCAAGGTTTTGTATTTGTATTGCATTTATCATTTTATCTATATAGTAGAGTTAGTGAGACAGATATATTAGTTACAACATTATGTTCTTTTTCCTCTAAATTACATTCTTCTCTTTAGACTCTAGATCCTTGATGGTTCCATAGCCAAATCTAGTTATGTTCCATAACCATAGGTAATGTGGTTTTGCAACTTGGTTACGCAACCAAATCTCAAATGATATCAAAGCCTTGGACCATCTAAAGGAAAGTTTTGTTATAGAATTTTTTCTTCACATGCCGAGTATGTTCGTCCCTTGCATTTGTGGATGATTTGGAGAATTAGAAATGCTGAAGAAAATCGGTTTCTAATGGAGGTTCATTCATAGTGTGAATTGCCAAATATGCCCTACTTAGATATCACTAGAAGATATCATCTCCTTGGCTGAGTGATCCACTGGATATTACTTTGTGCAGTGACTCATATTACAACGAAAACCTAGTAGGTGAATCTAGGTGACTCTATACGGATGTTGGTAAATTTTTATGCATGATTTAGATCCATTTCTATAGCATTGAATATCCTCCTCTATTAAGCTACATAATTTTTTGTCTTGTAGCAGGTCAAATTATTGCAACGTCATGGATCAAAGTCAGGTTCTCTTCCTCACACCATTCAACTACTATGAGTGGAAATCTAAAACATTGATTTTTCTAAAAAGCAAATAGTTGTTTCAGATAACAATGGGCATAAACGTTGAACAGACACTTGTTTCAAAAAAATCAAAGTGGTCTAACAAATGTGATGAGACATGTGGATTATTGTGTCTATGTATATCTCCTGGTCTTCTTTTCCACATTGAATTTATGAGAATTCACACAATCAAATATGGACTACACCAGAAGGATTATTTGGGAATTAGGGCATGTTAAGAGCACACCAACTGGAGAATGAGCTCATTATTTTAATCCTTGGTAGTTTTGACACCATCCAAAATTTCTTCACCAAGTTAAAATCATTGATATTGTAGCTCAAGAAATGTAATATTGAGAAAAAGGATGAGTAGCTAGTTTGTTCCATTCTTACCAAATTGGACCTGAATACTCTATATTTGTTTCTACATTTCATGCCACCAAGGACACACTTGGAACCACATGGAATTGCCATCTCTTGATGAATTTAATGTTGCACTTACCAGGGAGTAAGACAAACTTATATAGATGGGCACTTTGAAGACTTCAAAGGCACATGCCCTTTCTACCAATGAAGCCACAAAGTGGTTGAAGGCCTCAAACAATAGCAATCAAAAACTAAAAAACAAAGATAAGAAGGAGAGTGAGAAAAGAAAGAAACATAAATCATCCAAAGTTTCTCATTGTTATAGAAAGATTTGCCCCATCATTGCTATCTTGCACACAGGGCCTTTTTCCATTTCCCTATGCAAACTTGTCATCCCTTTTTGATGAATATAGAGATAAAAATACATATTTTTCCACAGACACGTGCCCTATATGCTATATAACATGCGTATACGCAGGCTACTCCACTACTACCTGCGTACATCGGGATTTGTGCCAGAAAATACAAAAATGGAGTCAAGTTTCCATGTCATGATAGGAGATCTCTGATCCTTGGCCTTCCACATACTAGAAATGTTCTGACTCGGCCCTTCAGTTGCATTTTTGAAGACTATAAAATCACAATTCCGAGCTATGGAAAGGAGGAGAAAACATTCAACTTTGAGAGCAAAGTTACTATGGATAAATTACTTCATATTGAGTCTGCATCCCTTTGTCCCTCAAGTCTGAACACAGTGTTCAGCCCCCAAGCTCTTTCCCTATTGTTGAGAGAATCTCATTGTCTCTCTCCTATGAGCTTGCCTTTGGTGGAGAATTGGAGTGGTGGGGGCCCAGTTGGAAGGAACTTGGTTTCTTGGTTTCAAACCGTGCTGACATGGAAGTCTGTAATGTTGTCAGTTATGTTGATCAATTATTAATAGAAATACTCCTTTCCCGTCCTATTGGTATCGTGCAAATATATGATTATCATCCATGGGCATGTTTGTAATGTTTATTAATGGATTATGTTATCTAATGTGTTAACCCCTTTATATTATAACATGTACTTTCTCTACTTGTTTGTTGAGAACTTGTTTCAGGTATAAAGCTTTGGGTTGAAGTGCTCAATGATGGAACATCATCGAACGTTGGATCGAGGTAGGCCTCTTTATTATCTTGCACATTAGTTTATATAACATACAATGGAATTGAGTTGATTTCTGTAGTCATACCTGTCTATTGTGGTTTACCCTTGGCCATAGAGAGTTTTTCCCTCATAACAAAATTGGTGACTCCATTGGGGAGAGATCTTCCTTCTAAGGGTTGAAGTACTTTTTCTTCTTGCATTGCTCTTTTTCCTTTGTGTTTCTTGTCATATCACTTCTTGAAATATTATGTTCACTCTGGGTCTAAGTTTTCAGCCTTTTTACCCTTGTATGACCTTGTTTTCAATCCTGTATGCATCCTATTGCCTTGACAGTCGCATACACATGCGTGCTGTCTCACTGCTAGCTGCGTATATATGCCTCGTTTCCATGAACAATCTCGTATACCACTTTCCCTTGCTTGTTTGCTTGGTTTAGTGACTGCTGGGTGGGATTTGATGATTGATGAGCCTTCTTAGGTCTCTATAGTGCCTGTTGAGCTTCTCTGGGTTGACAAGAAACCTATTTGGAGTTGAAGTTTTGGGTGTAGTATTTCTCATTGTTTTTCATTTTTGGTTTGTCCTTGAACCCTGGGTTGTTTGCTTGGATGCTTGGTATTCTTCTTGAGTTATTTCGTTTATACACAGTAGAATTTATATATCAGGTTGCTTTTCAGTCCATGCATTTTCTCTTTAATATATTGAAAATACAAAAAAAAAATAGGCATTTTGCATTGGTTGGCATTTTTGTCTTTAAACCTTTATCATTATCTTAGTGCATTTAGTGAAAGATTGCATTTTACTTCTGAATTGCAGAGTTGAAATTGAAAATTGCATTGTTTTTAGTAGCATATCATTCATTGAAAAAGTTAACGATAGACTTTGCATTATATTCATATTTATTTTCTTTCAGAGTCATAACATCATGAGTTTCACTTCCATACCTTTTTGAGTAATCAAAACCAATAAAATCTACGCTTTAAACTAAAATTGATTCGTCACAATTTTATTTTTAGGGTGCACAAACTAGTCTAGGATTTAGTGCCTTGGAATAGGATTTTGTGAGTAAACTTATCCAAGGAAATTAAATCAACATATGTGTCTAAGATAGGGAGTTGAGAAGTCCATTATATAATTGGTAAGATCAAGAGTCTCCGCTCACACCAGAGTTAATCACGAGGTCGCACTAATTTAGTTGAAGGGATAACCCCTGGATACTCACCTAGCGTCAGAGATATTTCTGTGGATTTATTCGTATTTGGGGACCTTGCTAGTACCCATACCTCCGTGAGAGGTGGTGATTTCAAGGTTTCAGGCTTTTCTACCCTGCCCATATGGTGATCCAGACTTACGACTGCTCACCTGTGCATCAGTTATACAATCATTTATTAGTTTCTTGACTTAGGTATCTCATAGGTTACTTGCAGGGGTTATTCTGCTTGTACCCTAGGTCAGATAGGGGTTGGACAACACACAACCTTTATGGAGGATTACCTCTCTGGGGGGATCTAACCGACTGGTTTTTAAGCCCACGAGGGCCCATATAATTGATTCTGTTACCTCCAAAATTTAGCAGGGAGTCTCAGGTCCCTCTTGGACGAGACATACCTTCTTTAGCGAGGGATGCGACTTAGCCACTTTATCCCGTTTGCATGCATATTAGTCGTTTGACTTTTTGGTATGCTCTTTGACTACTAGTTGGCCTTAGGAGTCTATTTTGGGTTCCATCATCCTGGATAATGGAGTTTCTTTTGCTCCCTCATTCACTGCTACCCACCCCATGATGCCTACTCATTTCATGGGGACAGGCGCTTCCGCTTTTTACAATGGTATGCATAACCACAACACTCAACTCACACCTTGGGTCTCTAGTCATTTTTTTGTTGAATGCCTTCCCCCATGCAATTCTCTCCCTGGCTCACTTATATGAATCCTAGCATTGGATTTGGGGGCACCATGGCTTCAATGCCTACTTCTTCGTTTGATATGAGTTGTATCCCCATGGGAGGTTGGAACCTTCCCCCTTATGGATCCAATACTGGCTATGCTCTTTTAGGAGCTAGTGCTCATATGGGTGCTTATTCCACTTATTACACGCCACCCATGTATCTTTCATTCGCCATGTCAGTTCCTTCGAACGCTTTTTCCATGACAAGTCCTCAAGTACCCCCAATTATTTCATATGGGGAGAATCGATTTTATGGTTTGGGCTACCCTCTTTATAGGACCCCTTCACAAGGGGACAACATATATCCTCACTTGAATAGTTCTTATCCTACCTCAGTCTCTTCGTAGATCTTAGTGATGATTCCCATCCAAACCTCTTCAGACCATTTTGGTGTAAACCACCACTTTTCTGGGCAGGGACAGGGGGTACACTAGGATCCTTTCTGGCCTGCAATGTTTCAGAACCAATCTTTCCCAGAACCTTGGAATCAAATGTCGCAAT
>ML830450.1:62545-81913 GCA_009831015.1 Picea engelmannii | reverse complement strand
CAAAGGAAGAGGGCGCACCATAGTTTGGGCACTTCTCTTTCTGGTTCTTGTGGCAAGACTCGTGAGGAGCTTGCTATGTATACAGGTTCCATTGTATTTCATTACTTGTTGTATCTCTTTCTTTGATCATCATTATATAGACAAATATCCCAAAATGGTTTTCCTCGGGGGGTTTTTATCCAGGGTCATGTTGACCAAAAATACTTGTGTACAAAAATGCACGTGTTAGTCTCTTAGATCTGTTCATTTTTAGCTGTAAATATCTTTAGGTGTGTTGTACTTATTTTAGTATGCATGTGCTAACTTCTGGTTACTAAAACTACATGCTAGAGCACCTAAAATTGGAAGTGCAACCGTAACAAATCGACAAGAAGTTCTTGGACTCTTGGCTGTCCTAAAACAACAACAAACACTTTATCAGACAGTTGAAACTTAGAGTCAATATGTGGTCAAAGACAGACCCAGTTGACAAGCTTGATAGGACCTGTAAAATCTTTATGGTATCAGAGCGGAGGTGGCTGACGGTTTCAACAGTTGGGATAACATTTGGTTGGCTATCATATACACCTTCTTGGCAGATTTTTGTGGACAGCCATTGACTCATTCAGTGGTTGTTAGAGGGCAGATTTTTGCAGAGGACAGTTGCGCAGTTTTGGACACTTGTGGACATCCTCTTTTCACACCTGTGTGGACAGGACAGAGGCTGTAGTTGACGACCTCTTTTCACACCTGTGTTGATAGGAGTGAGGCAACATTCCCTTGCATTGGGAGCATTAGAGTGAGAACAGTTGGCAGACATGTCAGTATCTTAGATGTGTGTGGAGGACAGGCTAGCCGGGGCTAGCAATTGGTCACCTTGGAAGGCAAGGATGGTATTTGTCTTAGAGGACCTTGAGCTATGGGACATAGTCGAGGCATTTGTTCCTCCCATTCCTGTCACTGCTCCCATCTTGGTAGCAGAATTCAGGAGGAAGAACAACAAGGAAAAGAGGATCGTATGTGATGCTGTGAGAGATCACATTATTCCCCACTTGACTGGGAAGACTTGTGCATACGAGATGTGGGCATCTTTGTGCAAGTTGTACGAGAGCTCTAATGAGAACCGGAAGATGGTTCTTCATGACTGACTCAGGGGCATTCACATGCTCGAGGATGAGACGATTATTTCATTCCTTGGTAGATACACAAAGATAAGAGATGAGCTTGCAGCCATCAGAGAGGTTGTGAACCCTAACTATTTGGTGAGGCAAGCTATGAATAGCTTCACCAAACCGTGGGGTCCATTTGTACGGGGAATTGTTACCAGGGAGGTTATGCCTACATGGGAGAGGATGTGGGATGACTTTGTTCAGGAGGATATTAGGCTTGCAGCCGAGGATTTTGGACAGTAGCAGCAACAACAAACAGTTTCTGGTGTCGAGGACCTTGCTCTTTGGACAAAGGGCAAGAAGAAGACCGGCCGTGGAGGTCGGCAGGGTCCAAATTTTGGGGCCCCACCATAGGGAGGAGAGATCAGTAACAGCAGTGGGCAGAGGAGAGACATGAGCACAGTGAGATGCTTTGCTTGTGGAGAGATGGGTCACTATGCAGGAGAATGTCCCAGGAAGAAAAAGCAACAGGATGTGTTAGCAACGACAACAGAAGAGATAGAGTTCGAGGAGAATTTTGTGAGAGAGTGTGCATTCATTACTACTTTATCTGCTATTACACCATCCAACATTACTTGGGGAGACAGACTTGATGAGGACCGCCTGACACACAACAATGATTCAGAGGGAGATGATACTCAGTGTCCCTGGACATCTTCAGAGTGGGAGACTCGTCCACCTAGTATAGCTACAGTTTCAGAGCAACCGAGTAGACAGAGAGTTGGTGCTACAACTTCAGTGCATTAGAGGTTGATGAGGAGGAGTAGCAAGGCACGACAGAGGCTTGAGCCTCATATAGCTTCAGAGACGGGAAGATCAGGTTTTGGATCCACTTCAGGTGGAGGTGACTTCGCGAGAGGCCAAGTTCATGACTCTTGGTGAGAGACCAAGAGGGGGAGACTCTTGGTGAGATGCCAAGAGTAGATCTGTGACAGAGTCCACTTTCAGGGATCAGGGTACAACCATACTCACCGAGCATATGCTAGGAGGAAACCATGTCGATTGTAGGGATGATATTGGTGGTGACAAGCACTTTCCTCGGTAAGAGGGAGTGTTGAGATTTGGGTACCTTGGAAAGTGGCCCCCATGTGCTTATGAGTCTCTAAGCACAAAGGGGGAAGACTATTACCCTTGTACTTTACTTTATGATTCTAATTTCACTTTGACTTGGGAGTTTTAAGTCGAAAGTGAAATATGTCACTTAA
The DNA here is from genome assembly GCA_009831015.1 of Picea engelmannii. Classification (NCBI taxonomy): domain Eukaryota; kingdom Viridiplantae; phylum Streptophyta; class Pinopsida; order Pinales; family Pinaceae; genus Picea; species Picea engelmannii. Next base: position 79,560 of record ML830450.1, on the reverse strand, counting down.
GTCATAAAGTGACAATTAATTCACAATGTGGGTGAATTAATAGACATAAAGCAACTAAGGAAAGTGGGTTTCCTTAGTGAGATTTTAGGATGAGATCTCACCCATTGATTAGACTTGGATAGATCTAATCTAGGCCATTGATCTCTTAGGTTTGGCTCAAAGAGGCTAAAGAGAGGGTAAAGGTATTTTTGGAGACTCATTTCTTCACTTGAGAGTTTTTTGGAGAAGAGAAGAAGGGCGCATTTCTTGAGGAGAAGGAGGGCGCACTTCATTAGGGTTTGAGTAAAACCCTTGAGAGCTTGAGGAGAAGCTTGAGGTTGATTTGAGCTTGCATGGAGAGCATTTCCATGGAGCCATAGCTTCCATCTCTAAGAGGGAGCATTTTCATGGAGGAGGGGCGCATCTTGAGGAGGAGGGCACATTCTATTTCCTACATTTGCTCATAAGAGGAGGAAGACTTGTCAGATTGAGATGAGATTTGATGCATAGGGAGAGGAGAGCTTGGGCACTTGTTTATGTGGAGAGAGACATTCAGGATATGGCTCTGTTTATTTCTGGTGATCATTTATGCTAGGAGGAGGGTGCACATGTTGAGAGGATTGGCAGCTTCCTGGTAGAAAATCTACTTGGAGGATTCAAGCTTTGGCAGTTTCACTGGAGAGGCAACAAAAGAGAGCACATTCCTATGGAGGAATTTCTTCATTGGGTTACTGATGAGATAGGGTGCTTCAGTTCAGTGCAGAGGGAAACAAAGGAAGACGACACACCACAGTTTGGGCACTTCTCTTTCTGGTTCTTGTGGCAAGACTCGTGAGAAGATTGCTATGTATACAGGTTCCATTGTATTTCATTACTTGTTTTATCCCTTTCTTTGATCATCATTATATAGACAAATATTCCAAACTGGTTTTCCCCGGGGGGGGTTTATCTAGGGTCATGTTGACCAAAAATACTTGTGTACAAAAATGCATGTGTTAGTCTCTTAGATCTGTTCATTTTCAGCTGTAAAGATCTTTAGGTGTGTTGTGCTTATTTTGGTATGCATGTGCTAACTTCTGGTTACTAAAACTATATGCTAGAGCACCTAAAATTGGAAGTGCAACTGTAACAAATCAGCAAGAAGTTATTGGACTGTTGGCTTTCCTAAAACAACAACAAACACTTTTTCAGACAATTGAAACTTAGAGTCAATATGTGGTCAAAGACAGACCCAGTTGACAAGCTTGATAGGACCTGTAAAATCTTCATGGTATCAAAGCGGAGGTGGCTGAAATTTTGAGTAGTTGGGACAACATTTTTTTGGCTGTCATATACACCTTGGCAGATTTTTGTGGAAAGCCATTGTCACTTTTAGTGGTTGTTAGAGGGCAGATTTTTGCAGAGGACAGTTGGGCAGTTTTGGACACTTGTCGACAACCTCTTTTCACACCTATGTGGACAGGAGTGAGGCTGTAGTTGACGACCTCTTTTCACACCTAGAGATTAGGAGTGAGGTCGTGGATTCACCTGCTTCTTTTCACACCTGTGCTGATAGAGTGGGGCAACATTCCTTTGCATTGGGAACATCAGAGTGAGCACAGCTGGCAGACATGTCAGTATCTCATATGCGTGTGGAGGACAGGCTGGCTATGGGACATAGTCGAGGCAGTTGTTCCTCCCATTCCTGTCACTGCTCCCGTCTTGGTAGCAGAATCTAGGAGGAAGAACAACAAGGCAAAGAGGATCATATGTGATGCTGTGAGAGATCACATTATTCCCCACTTGACTAAGAAGACTTGTGCATACGAGATGTGGGCATCTTTGTACAAGTTGTACGAGAGCTCTAATGAGAACTGGAAGATGGTTCTTCATGATCGACTCAGGGGCATTCACATGCTCGAGGATGAGACAGTTAGATCATTCCTTGGTAGATACACATAGATCAGAGATGAGCTTGCAACTGTCAGAGAGGTTGTGAACCCTAACTCTTTGGTGAGGCAAGCTATGATTAACTTCGCCAAACCATGGGGTCCATTTGTACAGGGCATTGTTTCCAGGGAGGTTATTCTTACATGGGAGAGGATGTGGGATGACTTTGTTGAGGAGGAGATTAGGCTTGCAACTGAGGCTTATGGACAACAACAGAAACATCAGACAGTTTTTGGTGTCAAGGACCTTTCTCTTTGGACAAAGGGAAAGAAGAAGATTGACCGTGGAGGTCGGTAGGGTCCCAAGTTTGGGGCCCCACCACAAGGAGGAGAGATCAGCAGCAACAGTGGGTAGAGGAGAGACATGAGCACAACGATATATTTTGCTTGTGGAGTGATGGGTCACTATGCAGGACAGTGTTCCAAGAAGAAGAAACAATAGGATGTGTTAGCAGTGATAACATAGGAGATAGAGTTCAAGGAGAAGTTTGCGAGAGAGTGTGCATTCATTACTACTTTATCTGCTATTACACCATCTAGCATTAGTTGGGGAGACAGAGTTGAGGAGGATCGCCTGACGCACAACAATGATTCAGAGGGAGATGATACTCAGTGTCCCTGGACATCTTCAGAGTGGGTGACTGGTCCACCAAGTATAGCTACAGTTTCATAGCAGTCGAGTAGACAGAGAGTTGGTGCTACAACTTCAGTGCATCAGAGGTTGATGAGGAGGAGAAACAGGGCACCACAGAGGCTTGAGCCTCACATAGCTTCTGAGACAGGTAGATTATTTTCTGGATCCACTTCAGGTGGAGGTGACTTGGCGAGAGGCCAAGTTCATTACTCTTGGTGAGAGACCAAGAGGGGGAGACTCTTGGTGAGCTTCCAAGAGTAGTGACTTTTGGTGAGAGGCCAAGAGTAGGAGGAAATCCTTGGTGGGAGACTAAGGTGGAGATCTTCCATGTGATGCCGAGATCTAGGTGATCTTGGATAGATGGAGAGTCGGTTCCATTTATAGATCATACAGATTGAGTAGATCTGTGACATAGTCCACTTTCAGGGTTCAGGGTACAACCATACTCACCGAGCATATGACAAGAGTCAACCATGTCCACTGCAGGGATGATATTGGTGGTGACGAGCACTTTCCTCGGTAAGAGGGAGTGTTGAGATTTGGGTACCTTGGAAAGTGGTCCCCATGTGCTTATGAGTTTCTAAGCAAAGGGGGAAGACTATTACCCTTATACTTTACTTTATGGTTCTAATTTGACTTTGACTTAGGAGTTTTAAGTCAAAAGTGAAATATGTCACTTAAGTCATAAAGTGGCAATTAATTCACAATGTGGGTGAATTAATAGACATAAAGCAACTAAGGAAAGTGTTTTTCCTTACTGAGATTTTAGGATGAGATCTCACCCATTGATTAGACTTGGATAGATCTAATCTAGGCCATTGATCTTTTAGGGTTGGCTCAAAGAGGCTAAAAAGAGGGTAAAGGTATTTTTGGAGACTCATTTCTTCACTTGAGAGTTTTTTGAAGAAGAGAAGAGGGGCACATTTCTTGAGGAGAAAGAGGGCGCACTTCATGAGGGTTTGAGTAAAACCCTTGAGAGCTTGAGGAGAAGCTTGAGGTTTGTTTGAGCTTGCATGGAGAGCATTTCCATGGAGCCACAACTTCCATCTCTAAGAGGGAGCATTTTCATGGAGGAGGGGCGCATCTTGAGGAGGAGGGCGCATTCTGTTTTCTTCATTTGCTCATCAAAGGAGGAGGACTTTTCAGATTGAGATGAGATCTAATGCATAGGGAGAGGAGAGCTTGGGCGCTTGTTTCTGTGGAGAGAGACATTCAAGATCTTCCTCTGTTTATTTCTGGTGATCATTTCTGCTAGGAGGAGGGCGCAGATGTTGAGAGGACTGGCAACTACCTGGTAGCAGATCTACTTGGAGAATTCGATCTTTGACAGTTTCATTGGAGAGGCAACATAGGAGAGCACAGTCCTGTGGAGGGATTTATTTATTGGTTACTGATGATCTAGGGTGCTTCAGTTCAGTGTAGAGGGAAACAAAGGAAGAGGACGCACGACAGTTTGGGCACTTCTCTTTCTGATTCTTGTGGAAAGAATCGTGAGGAGATTGCTATGTATACAAGTTCCATTGTATTTCATTACTTGTTGTATCTCTTGCTTTGATCATCATTATATAGATAGATATCCCAAACTGGTTTTCCCCGGAGGGGTTTTATCCAGGGTCATGTAGACCAAAAATACCCGAGTACAAAAATGCATGTGTTAGTCTCTTAGATCTGTTCATTTTCAGTTGTAAATATCTTTAGGTGTGTTGTACTTATTTTAGTATGCATGTGGTAATTTCTGGTTACTAAAAATACATGCTAGAGCACCTAAAATTGGAAGTGCAACCGTAACAAATCAGCAAGAAATTCTTGGACTGTTGGCTGTCCTAAAACAACAACAAACACTTTATCAGATAGTTGAAACTTAGAGTCAATCTGTGGTCAAAGACAAACCCAGTTGACAAGCTTGATAGGACCTGTAAAATCTTCACATGGTAATCCTAATTAATGATTAATTACAAGTTGGGGGAAACAGGGGTGTTACATTTGTCATCAACACTCCCTTTTAGGTAGAATATTCTTTGAAGTTGTAATATTTCAACACTCCCCCTTAACAAGAAGGGTATTCTACGAACAACATCAATAACAACTAACTAGACTCAATACAACATCAGGAGGAGGAGACATCGTCATCAACATCCAGAACACTGTCTGTCATATCTATAGGTCATTGAAAGTTTTTATCATCATCAACATCAGTAGAAACTGAACATTATCATCATTTGTAGCACGGAGCTGGAGTAACATCATCATCATCAATAACATGAAGATGGAACATCAACATCAACAACACAAAGCTGGAACAACAACATCAATTGAAAAATAATGCGACAGGAGCATCAACAACAACATCAAGAACAATGGGCACTCCAAAATACCATCCATCTGGACCTTACGAGATCTTTCCAGGGATAATAAAATACCCTAGGATATAAATCCTAACGAGCTACCAAACCACTGACCACAAAAAGTATATACATACATAGGCACTCTGATAGACCGTCCATTCAGACCTTACGAGATGTGTCTAAGGATGATCAATCCCCTAGGATATAAATCCTAACAAGATGCCCTGGTGGTGGTCAGGATACCATAGTATCATCAACGCCACTCCCCCTTTCAAGGGAAGTCCTTTCGGACTACACCAAGCTTGTCTCAGAAGTACTCAAACTTCACACGAGACAGGGGCTTAGTCAACACATCTGCTACCTGCTCATCTGTGCCAACATACTGGAGCTTCACAACTCCCATATGTACCATGTCATGAATGTAGTGGTAGTGTATCTCAATGTGCTTCCTTTTATCATGGAACACTGGGTTCTCTATCATCTTTATGCAACTATGGTTATCACAAAAGTTCGCGATACCATCCATCTCTAGGTCAAAATAGACATGTTAACAACTTCCAAATCCATATGGCTTCACAACTGGCGAAACATGCTGTAATGTACTTCACTTCTATCACACTGAGAGAAATACCGGATTGCTTCCTATTTTTCCACGAAGTCATGGCTGACCCTAAACTGAAACAACATCTTGAAGTGTTTTTTCTGTCTGAAGCCATTCTAGCCCAATTTGAATTAGTATAGCCATACAATCTGAAGTCACAATCTCCAATATAACATAGGCCATAGTCCAACGTACCATTAAGGTATGTCATCACATGCTTTGTAGTTACAAGGTGAACACATCTGGGCTCCACCAGATACTGAATCAAGGTGTTCACAGCAAAGAATATATCTATTCTGGTATTCGTCAAATACATCAATGAACCAATCATCTATTTGTATAGAGTAACATCAACTATTTCTGGCAAAGTATCAATCAATAGATTGATATTCATCTCCTAAGGAAAGGACATGTATCTACAATCCATCATGTCGAATATCTTCATAATTTCCACAACATACTTTCCTTGATTAAGGAAAATCTCTTCTGGGCTCTACCATATTTCAAGACCTAAGAAATAATGCATCGGGACTAGGTCCTTCATTTCAAATTTAGTGGCAAGCTTCTTCTTACAATCTGTGATGAGATTTTCTTCATCTGTCAAGAATAATTCATCCACATATAGAAGTAATATAATTGGTCCATCATTCTCAATCTTGAAGTAAAGGTCATCAGAAAACTATTAATCCTGCCATACCAAGATTTTGGAACTTGCTTCAACTTGTAGACATGAGTCTTCATGTTCGAAACCAAATTTTCACATCACATTGTACCAACCTGGTACACTTTCTTATCTGCAAATCAATTTGGATAATCAAGTGTTGGTTTTATGTGCTTTCTGCAAAGTACTATTTGTCTCACTGCCTGAGAGCATGTCCTCTACTTTTTCTACAACTGTTCCTTTTGGAACCAGGACTCTGCACTTGCAGTTGCTATTTCTGAAGCTAAGAATGACTGCTCTATTCTCACTGTAGTTGTTGAACTCTAAGAGTAGCTTCTCTATTCTATCATGGCAACAACTTCATCTGAAACTGAGAGTGGTTGATACTGAAGGTAGCTTTTCTTCTTTCATGGAGGCAACTCAAACACAAATACAGGGACTACTCGCTCTGAATATCATACTGTATCAGAATCATGGTTGTTCAAGATGTATTTATGAACACTGGAACTATTTCTTGGATTATTGGAGCAAGTGTCTCATCATAGTCTTCTCCCTCTTGCAAGGAGAATACTCTGGACACAAATCAAGGTTTGTACATCTTTATACTATTATCTGCAACATGTGTGTTCTGTTATATCAATCTTGGAAGTCACCACTGACTTCCCTTCTGGTCTCATGGAAAAATCCATATCGCAATCCTTTTGAATAGCTTCCTCCTCTATCACTGAAACAAGGGAATCTTTTGAGGAGATTTCACGTCTCCTAGAAGTATCGAAACCTACGAGAGTCTTCTCAACTCATGGCATCTGTTTGTCCGTTTTGGAAGATGTCTCATTTTTTTTCATCTAATCCTATCTGAGATCAGGCTCACTCTGAGTCTCCATGCTCCCTCTAAATCTTGACCTCTTCTGAGTCTATATAATCTTTGGAGCCATCTTCCCCCTCTCATATGGCACATCAATGCTATATGGCTTTGCGTCCTACAAAGTGTCATGGGACCATGTTGGTCTCTTCCTGGTTACTGCATTGATTCTAGGTAGGCCCTTCTGGTTCTACTAACTCTTCCTAATGATATGAAGAGTGATCAACTGCACTAGATGGATTTGTTTTGTTATCTTTGGAGCTTTCTTCTCCTCATGTTCTGTCTTCATATGAGATGTTGTGTATCTAGCAAAAGTAGCTTCTTCTTCTTCTTCTTCTTCTTCAGTACATGGATGTATACGGCCATGTATACAACTTGAATAGTCTGCTCCATGTCTAATCTAATATGTTGTCTCCTGTAGTCGTCACTATAGATCCCTTAGGGTTATCACCTGTGACCTGCCCGGAACAAGAGAAACAGGGGAGAAACAATAGACAAGAATAATACTCTTTATAATAGTAATAAAAATAATATGTGAGAACGATCGTCACAATAGCTCCTTCAGAGCTATCACTTGTGACCTTCCTGAAACAAGGGGAAAAAGTAATAAATACAATAATAGGGAATGAGAGAAACAATATTCTGGTGTTGTGATCAATCATTCCTCCATGGTAACCTGGAAACAAAACAAGAAGTTTCTCCTAGAGAAGATGTTAGTGGTTATAGTAAGAATTTATCTCAATAGTGCTCACATGCTATCAAGTATTCAATAATAAAACTTTTCAAAGATTGCTATCACAACTACAGTGTTTGGTAGTTATCAAACTTGATGTGTGTAAATTTGAATCTTATCAATTTAATCAATCAAACCTGGAACCTGGAGTCTTGTCCTCAACAATAAGTGTGTTTCTTTTCTTCCGAGTCTCCTTCACTCAAGATAACAAGTATTTTCTTCAGCTTGTCCTTTGTACTAATATACTATGCTTTCTTGACATAAAATTGGGTTAGAGAATAAACTCTATAATCTCAACTTTAATCAATCTAATACTTTGACTTTAATTTTGGCCAATGATTAGTATGATAGTCACAACTTCAACAGATCAAAATACAACCTAGATGTTCATAAGATCACAATAATTCCATAACAAATAGAGTTATATCAAATTAATCAAAACTGGGGTGCATTTTTCCTCTGAATGTGGTGGATCTGAGATCCTTCTGGATCTACGATTGTTGTTTAGACAAAATATCCTTTCTCATGTAAATACCCTTTAGAATAATGATATGGTTTGAACATATGTAAGTACATGCCTCTGGAAATATTAGTAGGTAGTGGCACCATCCGACAACAACGACAAGCAATAACGAACCTTTAAAACTTCAAAGGTGCTTCAACTTGTAACTTAAAGTTAGCTGGATATTTTATAGGGTAATCCGCACTAGGACAATAAATATCAGTCCCAACACTTCCTAAAAACTTTCACTGCAACTGGTACTGTAGTTGGTGCTGGTACTACAACTGGTGTTGCAACTAGCATGAAGGAACTGACATTGCAACTAAAATTGATACTGCAACTACAACTGGTACTGCAACTGGTACTTCAACTACAACTGCAACTGCCACTTAGGGTTTTATGAGGAAACCCTAATTTTTCAAACTTCAAATTTTGGAATTTTGATCCATGGACTAGATGCACCCTCCTAGGGAAAGCTCCTAGATGTGGGTACGTCCCCCAACGTCTACCTGAAATAGGGAAAACTTCACACTTAGGGTTTATGCAGAAACCCTAATCCTGCGGCAACTGCAACAATGGAAACTGGATTTTGGAGAGGGTGCGATGAGGCTAGTCACTTATTATCAATTGTGATTTGGCCTCTTTCATACCTTCTTTGATACCATGTTTAAGTTTTACTTATACAACTAGCAGTTACAATTCTTCTTTATTATTATAATCATTTAGCACATTAGCTGCATAAATAAGATCATTGAAAGAGAGGCAATCACAGAAACAATAGAGACACACAGATTATCCTGGGAAACCCTCATAGGGAAGAAAACCCAACAAAACTTCCTTAATATAGATAGACCAGAAACAAAGGAGAATATCCTCCTCTAAGCCTTCACTAGGAAAGAGTAGCGCACTACTTAACCAATAGATACCAAGACATAGATCAAAACCCTCCTTGACGTCACCCCTAGTTGCAGTAGGTTCTCCTCCAAGACTTGCGCACTACAAAGCTAGTTGGTGAGTGTGTCCAAATGAGGTGTTGGCCTCCGTTATAAATAGTAGTCTGGCCTCCCTTAATTAGGTCTGGGTCAACCTGTCACTTTATCCTCTTAATTTACATTTAATTGTCAAGGAACAAAAGGGCTGACTTTTACAACAACACAATAGGGACTAATTAATAAATATAAGAATATTATTCAACACTCCCTTTTAGGTAGAGTATTCTTAGAAGTTACAATATTTCAACAATAAACAGTAGGTACAGTTGCCCAGAGACCATGACAGTGTCTGGTCCTTGAGAATAAAAAGAAAAAAAGAGGGCCTGCCCCAGAGGGGAAACCAAGCTTTAAGTTGTTTTGAACAAATATTTCTCATAGGATGTATAAGTCTATACTAAAAACTAAAAACTAAAATCCTAGATGGCCAAACATGACAAGAAGAGAAGGAGAAACATAAATCACTTGATATTAGGAACCTGGGAGCTCATGAGGTCCACCACATCACAGCCAACAGTAGCCTTGGAACCTGTGGCCTTAGCATAGTTGCACCCAAGGGGGAAAGAATCTCCTAAATGTCGATTAGCTAACCAGGTGATGACTTCAACAACATAAGCAGTTTGAATCTCCAGAGCCTCTTGGAGGGCTTTCAGTTGTCTGAAATCTTTCTCCTTGGGGAGCATACCTAGGGAAACCAAAGTCTTGGTTTGTCAATATTATTCAAGGGTCTAGAAGAATTTTGAATTGCAAGAGCGAGAGCCTCCCAAATCAGGAATCAAATTACCAATTTGAGATTCAACCTCCTCGTTGTCATGGAACTCTCTCAGCTACCGAAACTCCTCTTCCCATCATTCTTGTAGGATTGGTGCCTTCTTCCTCCAACTTGAGACTATGTTCAACCTGGTCTCACTCCTACATTATTTTTGGAGTCTTGCTGACTGTGGATTGTAACCAATATTCAAATATGGCCTATTGTTCATTAGATTCCATTGCTTTGGCTATCCCCTTTGGGTGGGCATGTTGTTGGTTTGTGAGGGTATGTAATCTTTTGGAGTCTGTGGATATTTTGATGGACCACCTCTCTTCATTAAAATACTCTTATTATGCACCTAGTCACCTCTTACTTCCTAAACTGGAGTTAAATAGGATCACCTAGGATAACATATATAGGCAATTTATATAGGTCACTTGGACAAACCCACTAGGTTGGTTATGTTAAAAGATGGCCCTCTATGTAGACAATTTCATGGAGTAGAGGGATGACCTTATTGTCTGACCTCCATACAATGGTTGATTTATGCTCTTTGTATTCCTCTGGGCTAGTTCAAAGTGGGTTCACATACACTTCAGGTGGAGGTTCAGCACTAGCTCAACCAGTGAGAAAATATCTTCCAGGTTGTGCCATCTTTGGTAAGTTGAGATAAAGGATTACTTCATCTTATATTGCCCCATTTATTATGATATTTAAGGGTAGTTCAATACTTTTTTTAGGGAGCCATAGAGATTCTCTAGTTTCTTCTTATATATTAAAAAGAGACGCATGGATTTATACATGAGGAAAGCCCTTGAACTCCATTCCTAGAATATTTGGCATCCTCTTAGACCAATTTCCACTAATATGATCACTTCCTCTTTTACGGTTCTCCCATATGCTAGGCCTACCAAGAAGTAGACTGATAATAGCCTTGGTTCTGATTCCAAATTAGTGAGGGTATGGGGGGGATCTCTAATTTTGAGAGAACCAAATGATGTTATCATTCCAAATCCCACACTAGTAGTCAAGAGTTCATCCAGACCTCAAAGGCGGGCTACCTCCTCTAATAATCAACACATTATGTAGTCCAAGTATTTTTCCAACTCCTCTTCTAGACAATATTCTATTTGGGGTTTCCTGCATTTATCCTTGGACGTTAGGGGATCTATCTCTAGTGGACCCTAATAAACTTGTATTATTTGTATTATGCACTTTGGATCCACCGTCCTTACACATTTTCTTTCCATACTTGCTCTTTATTATCCATGTTCAATGTCCAGTCTTCAGGGCTCATCTTATATCAATAGTTTGCATTCAACATATTAATTTATATAGGAATCTTGTTTGTCTTACCACATTGTATTGTGATTATTATACTAATTTTGATGTAAGTTTGTGGTCATTTCTTGGACATTAATAAAATTATCTTATCTTATCTTATCCAAAAACTAGCACACATATCTGCTAAATATGGCCCAAGTAGTGCACCCTCCATCCCCGTGCATGAGTGGAAAAGTCAAACTGAATATTCTCTAAGTAGTGAACACATCTCCATGCCTTGAATATATGTTTTCTTGACACACAAGCCAACCCAAATATAAAATATAATGATAATCTTAAATTATTAAATTAAAAGTTTCCATTTCCTTTATTTTTCCTTTTTACCCTTTTACTTAAATTTTTTACATTATCATTAAATATTCGAGGATGTTTGAGAGAAGTTCCAACATGATCAAACCTCATATAAAGACGCTATAATTTTACATCCCAACCTGAATTCAACAAACCTAACAGTTTTTATGATTCCAACTTTTTAGGATGGGTCTAGCATGGATGGCTTGGAGTAGAAGTCAATAAAAAAAAATAGGACTCACTTGATGTACAAGTCACTATGGAATAGAACAAGTCGAGTTGTCTCCAAGAAATATGTGTATTAGGTCCAAGTAGGGTGCACCTCTGATAAAAATATAATGATGTGTGCCTCCTCTAGATGAGTGCCTACCTTCTCTTAATAGATGAGATCTTGCTTGATAAAGAAACACCTCCTTGGATAACATGTACCTAAACCAAATTGAAGTGGAAGTCACTTGAAGTGAATTGGAAGTCAATTGAAGTAAATAGCTAGTGAATTAAAGTGAAAGTAAACCTCATAGGAAGGATGAACTCATCGAACTCAAACATAGGAAGAATGAGTTCCCCTAAAGTGGTGCATCTCCCTTTCCTAGAATAGGTTAGCCTCCATCTTAAGCAACTCCAACATTAACATGTGCATCGACAAAAATGAATTGAAGTCTACCAGAATGAATTGGAGTGAAATTTAGGTCAACTAGATTGAATTGAAGTAAACTAAAGTGGAGTGATGTGCAAGTCAAGTCGAATTGAACACCTCATGAGTAGGGAACACTCTAGTTGATAATATTTCATGTGGGGCCCAATATAGAAGGCAATGAATCCTCCACGAGTAATGTTCCCTCCTACCCTTAATGATCCGAAAAATCATTAGATGCTTAATTAGTCTTCAATTCATATAAACATCTACTTGTTCTTCGAAATAAAAATGATTGTTTCACTGATTGAAAAATACATGTGAATTACTTGTCTACCCAAATACAAGTTAATGATAAACAACTTACAAATAACTGAGTGGAAAGAGAACAACAATATTGAAATCACATACACAAGTTTGATAATGGAGTTCACCCAATTTGGGCTACGTCTCCGAGTCTGCTTCCAATAGAGACCTCCTTATTAATGCTCAAATGCTTGCGTTTTACAATGCCCTTTTTTCACATTGCTCAAACTCAAAAACAAAGTATGCCATTGAATTCCTTGCAAAATTTCAATAAAAATAAGTATAAAGTTAATAAATTCTATGTCGGAACCCCCTGGCACGCATTATGCTGTTGCCTCCAAGTCTAATTACCCTTGAGCAGAAAATTCTAGACATCGTACTTTGCATTCATGTGTGTCCTTGTCTCAATCTGCGTTCCCATTAAATAGTCCACATGCCCCTTAACCTCCAACCAAAACTTTAGGATAACAATTAATATTTGTTAGGTAATTTATAACCAACCCGCACCCTTAGCGTAATTGGTTAAGTTGTTGGCATATTATAGAGTGGGTCGCAGGGTCAAACCCTGCGAAATATGACATATGGTTGGCATATAGTTTAACCCCTGTGAAATATATGTGGCGGTTTAATATGGTATAACCCTTGTGGATTAACATATGGTTATATTGTATACATATGTATTGGGGTCAAGGTCTTAGCCCTCGTCCCTTTTCCCCCCATTTAAAATCTCCAATAAAACTTAAATATATATGCACCCGTATATGGTTAAGAACCATATGTTGGGTATAGTGGTGAGGTCATTGGGTTATTTGGAGGGAGACCTAGGTTCAATCCCCCGAGCTCAAACAAAATTTTAAACAACCTCATCCATAATTGGTCAATGGGAGGATGCCACATGGCAGCCTCATTAGCTTATCATTGCCACGTGTCAAATGCCTATTGGTGCCAAGTCACCTACCTGGTTGGATGTACAGTGTGCCATGTGGAATTTCCTGGTGTGGCCATGTTAGCACCGTACGTTTGTTCCATGTGGAATTTCCTGGTGTGGCCATGTCAACACCATACGTTTGTGCCATGTGTCACCCTTACAGTGGTGACACATGTCACCTTTGATCCCGTTGACTTTGACTTTTTTCCCTAGTTTGACCAGAATTTGACCATCCATAACTTTTGTGTACGAGCTTTTTTTGAGATGATTTTTGCGTTGTTGGAAATCTATCGCTGAGCTCTATGCATTGATGGAATTTTCGAGAAAATTTGGGACGACTGAATTTTGAGCATTTATGAACCCTTTTAGACCTCTATGAGTGTTTTGGATCCTCCTGGACCCCTGTGAGCATTTTGAATCCTCCTGGATCATTCTTGCCCATTGGAAGCCTTTTGGACCACTAAAAGTTTTGATTACTTAGCATCTAAGTGAGGGTAAATCTCCCTCACCCTTCCAACCTCCATGCACTTTACTTTACTTGGTTTCACCCCCTTAAGACCAATTCAAAGATATTCCACATCACCTCGCTATGAAGTCCTGATTCTTTTGTCGAGAATAACATCTGTCTATAGCTTGTCTAAATAGTTTGGAGCAAAATCATCAACTCTCAGAACCTGAATACTTTCATCTTCATCCATAATCATAGGAGGCTCATAAAGCTTCAAATTCTCAATATTTACCATTGAATACATTTTTCATGTAGGTTGGTAGATCTAAACGAAAGGTACTAGTACCAATATTTTCTAAGATCTTGAATGGACCATATCGGATTGGCCTTAGATTTTTACCTTCACACTTAATTCTATCTTTGTTGATATGTAACCATACTTGATCACCGACTTCGAACTGAATATCAACCCGATGTTTGTCATGTCTTGCCTTATACTTAGCTTGGCTCCTCTCCAATTGTTCCTGTATTGCTTGATGTACATGTTGGATCTTTTGGATGAACCTTTTAGCTTTATCTGTATCAACTTGTCCATATTCTTTACTTGCTTCTCCAAAATAAAATTCCATAGGTGATTTAGGCAAGTACCCCAAAAATACTTCAAAAGGAGTTTTCTAAGTAGAAGAATGGATGGCATGATTATAGGCATGTTGTAAATAAGGCAATTGTTTATCCCATAACTTAGGATGCTTGTTGTAGTATCCTTGAAGTACATGTACCATTGTTCTGTTTACCACCTATGTTTTTCCATCTCTCTGTGGATGAAAAGTTGTGCTCTTATTTAGCTTAGTGTCCATCAGCTCCCATAAATGAGACCAAAAATTTCCCAAAAAGCGAGAGTCTCGATTTGATATAAAAATGTAGGCAGCCCAAAATTAACCCATACATTAGCAAGGAACATCTTTGTTGTCTATTCAGTTCTGACTTGTTTCTTGCATGGCATTAAGATACACATATTATTGAATCGATCCACAAAAGCATATAAATAATCATGACCTGTCCTGGACATTGGAAAACCCCCTACAAAATCCATGGATATACTTTCCCATGGCTGAGAAGGTACTATAAGAGGCATATATAATCCCAAGTTTTTGTTGCTAGGCTTGCTTGTGGCACACATAACACACTCTTTTATATACTTGGAAACCGACTCATTCATTCGAGGCCAATAACAATATCTCTGCAACTGTGCTACTGTCTTACCAACCCCAAAATGTCCAGAAATGAGAGATTTATGAGCTTCTCTAATTACATTTACTCTTTCATCTCTGGGTATACAAATTTTTCTAAGATGATATAAAAAAAATCATGCATATAATAATCTCACTGTTGATTGCCATAAGTTAATGCTTAATATTAATCTTTAAATTCATCATCCTTAGCATACTATTCAGTATAAATTTCAAGAGCTAAAGGATTATACCTTAGTATTGTAGATGCATTAATAACTAGGTTTGATGACATATTTGCAACCTTGTTATGAATACCTTTCTTATACTTGATTACCAATGAAACTGCTGTAAGAAATCCATACACCTGAAATGTTATGACTATTGTAGCTTGGTGTGTGACTGCAAATACTGTAATCGCTAATGATCTATATGAATTATTGTCTCCTTTCCCATTAAGTAATGCTTCCATT
Organism: Picea engelmannii; assembly: GCA_009831015.1. Taxonomy (NCBI): domain Eukaryota; kingdom Viridiplantae; phylum Streptophyta; class Pinopsida; order Pinales; family Pinaceae; genus Picea; species Picea engelmannii. Next base: position 63,922 of record ML830450.1, on the reverse strand, counting down.
TCTTCACACTTTGTACCAACGCATGCAATTCCTTATCATATGTTGGATAGTTAATCACAACCTGAGTAAAAGTCTCATAATGATAACATATAGTTTGCCTTGTTGTATCAAGACTGCTCCCATGGCATATCTTCTTGCATTGGTTTGAATCTCAAATGGTTGTTGCATATCTGGAAGAGCCAAAACTGGTGTGGTGCTTGTTATCCCCCATTTTAGGGATTACTAAGGAGATTATGTCTAGAGGCCCACAGGTCCTAGACATGGAGTACCGAGAGCCAGATCGACTTGAGCATGGTTCTGGAGGGCCCATCTTTTCTTTTCTTCAGAACCTCCACCTTGTTAGCAGCAACAACATCCATCACCTCGGCCTGGTCCTATAGTAGAAATGGATCTTGCTCCATGAGGTAATGAGTCTGGGTATCATGGTATGTGTCAGTCTGATTCTCAAAACCTTTGAATATGTGCATTTAGTTCTCTTTGTTTCTAACAGGTGCTTGGATCTTATACTTATCCACTTGACCATGTCTGGGGGAGAATGATAGGATGCCCTAGTAAGCTTGTGCCCAAAGGTTTTTGAGTTGCCACTGGGGGGATTCATGAAAAGTCATCGTTCGCTCCCTTCATACTTAACACTTTTCATCTTACTCCCGCTCATCCATTCCATTACACTGGTCTGGGCATTGGGTTGGCCAATTATTTAAGGGTTGCACCTTAGAAGGGGTTAAAGGCCCAGAGGGTAAAAGCAGTTGGAAAAATATAAAGCCTAAAAATAAAACCTCGAGATGCTTCACCCACAGATCCCCGATAAATTAGTAAAAGGATTCTCAGCAAGAAACAGAGGGACCCATAAAAATAATAAAACAAGACCTAGTCAGAGGATAGGGGATCTCATCATGAGCCAACCTATTAGGTCCATGGGCATCTAGTGGTATGACACTACTAGTAGTTGGTTACCATGCAAGGGTAGTGGATCTTGGTGGCATAGCCAAGAGAAAGGGGGTCTCATCACGACCCAACCATCTCATTTCCGTGAGAGTGCTTGTGGGTAATGTTATCCCCGATATCTAGGGATAACTAGGAGATCATGTCTCGAGGCCCACAGGTCCTAGACATGAAGTGCCGAGAGCAGGATTGACCTAAGCATGGCCCTGGAGGGCCCATCTTTCTTCTTCTTCGCCAGACTTGTCCTGTTAGCAGCAACAGCTTCCATCACCACCGGCTTGGACTTGCATCAGAGAGGACTCTTGCTCCATGAGGTAATTGGTCCAAGATATCATGGTATGTGTCATGTTTGATCATTACAACCTTCTTATATATGCATTAGGTTCCTTTCATTTATGATGACTGCTTGGATCTTACACTAATCCACTTGACCAT
>ML830450.1:45996-60259 GCA_009831015.1 Picea engelmannii | reverse complement strand
TCATTGAAACCCTAGGTAGCAAGCACACAAGTAGGTCCTTGCTTCATGTCCCCATGATAGAAGACTTGTTTAGCCATTGATTAAGGAGAACCTAGCCTAGTCGTTGCTACACTAGTTCCCCTTTTTCTGAGTTAGTTTCTTAAAATAAGTTGAAGAAAGAACACGTCCTAGGCCTAATTGATTTTACACCTAGGGTTTGACTCTTAGGGTTTGAAAGGCCTTGGCCCTACAACACTTTTCATCCCTAGATTTATGTTTTGAAGCTAGCCGTTTTTGCCAAAGAGTTTTAAGGAAAGAGGAAGGAGCATGAGGCCTTGCTTAAGCAACACCGGAATGAGCCTCCTCCCCTTAGGGTTTTGACTTTGTGGCCCTGCCATTGCAACACTAGAAAGCCTAACCCTCTTGTCCTTAAATTTAGATTCTCCCGAGATTTTAGCCTTACTCCTTGACTCCATTATACCCTAAGGCACTAGTCTAAACCTCAAACGTTGAGATTCTTGTGTTAAAACAACCTTTTCAAACCTCTCAAATTTGAAACCCTACTAACCCTAGCATCTTACTAACGCTAATTAGATGATGACATCATGCCTATTTTAAACCTTTGGCTGGTATAAAAGTTGTGGCTAGGTCATCTAATGATAGATATTGATGTGTAGATTATTGTCATTGGCTAGTTTGTAAAACGTCCACTTCTTTACCTATCAAACTAACCCTAGAACTAGGTTGACGTCACCTTTAGTATAGTGACGCAACACTCTTGTATTGAATGAGCAAGTGATGATATTTTATTTTAATTTGAAAATTGATTATATGCTTTGAATGTTATATCATCTCCAGTGTTTGTTGACAAGTGATATTATAAGCCATAACAATTTTTGCAATCATTGACTTCGTCAATAATTACTGCTATATGTGCTCATATATAATAAGGATAGTCATTTATTTATGAAGTATTAACCACTGTTGCACATTTTAGTTTTATTTGCCTTGTCTCGCAAACAGGTGCCTGTCTGTGGAATACCTTCATTTTGACTATCTTTCTTGGCAGTTATCTGTGAAGGGAAAAACCTACTTTGACCTTTTAAGCCTTAATCTCTTGATCCTTTTCCTTTCAATACCCCATATTACTAGGGACGTCTCCCTTGGGATTAGATACCCTGAATAGAAAGAGCCCCCCATCGAGGTGACAGTGGGTGGGGAAGCTCCTGTTACGCCAGTTTGACTCTTGCCTTCAAGCTACTTAACCTATACTACAAACTAAGCGATAACAGGTAACATTGCCACCATTGGTCACCATGCTAGGGAAATGTCCCCTGATTAGCTTCTTGACGAAAAAGGAATAAAGAATAAAGATAAAAAGGCATGAATGGGCTTGGAAAAATTTGCATCCAAGACAGGTGCAACTTACCCTCTACAGAGGCACCCATAGGTAAGCCATGCATTTCCCTGCTATCACTGCACCCCTTGTCCAGACATCCCTTGTCCACCTCATCCACTCACATGACTTAGATTTGATTTCTCTCGGAAAAGTCCCACATCCAGTGAACACTAGCCCAATAGGACGCCCTGTCACTTCTTCATAAATTGGCTTGCAGATTTGTGTAATGTCTTTGAGGACTTGACTGGGTAAAAGTGGTTTTATGCACATGTTTAATAAAATTGATGTCTGGATGTGATTGACATTTCTATGGTCCCTGTGACTTATGAGCCCATGGAGGGCATATCTGTTGATGTGCAGGATCATACCCGACGAACAGGTACCATATTGGACAGGTACACATGGGGAGATGATTAGTTCGTACCTCCATGGGGTTGAAGAGCCCACCAGATGGATGTTGAGACCCCAGCAGGGGGTAGAGACAGGACAAAGGGGGTTGATCATCTTTCACTCACACTTGTGTGAGGTCTGAAGTTTGCGCCCTCCTTTGGGGTTTTGGCTGAAATTATTGATGTGCACTTGTTGAAGGAGGCCTTTTTTGGCTATTTTTGGCATTTCTTGGTGGAAGGTTTACAACTAGGGTTTGGATTAATGAATGCTTGGTGAATGTAACTGAATTTCTGCAATCCTTCTTTGTTGAAAGGTTATGTTATTTTTCACTTTCATTTTGTTAATGAAATTTGTTGGATTAAACCCTAGGGGACAAGCACATGTTGGTGTCCTTGTTTCATGTCCCTACTAAGTTATGCTAAGAGCTATTTTATTTTGCTGAATATGAATGTTAGAGCCTTGCCATAACAACACTCTACCATTCACTCTTCAAACTAGCCATTTTTACTTTACCCTTTGAGCTAAAGGAGGAAAACGCACTAAGGCCTATGGTTTCTACATCTTAGTGAGCCGTTTTCCCCTAGGGTTTGATTGTTGAAGCCTTGGCTCGACAACACTTCACTGTCAAACTCTCTTGTCTTTAGCCCTACCTATGCTCTTCAATCCTAGCCGTTTTTATCTTGTCATTGAGCTAAATAAGGAGGAAAACACACTAAGGCCTAGGGTTTCTACACCTTAGTGAGTTGTTTTCCCCTAGGGTTTGATTGTTGAACCCTTAGATCAACAAAACTTCACCATCAAACTCTCTTGTCTTTAGCCCTTCCTTTCTCATTGTGCTTCCTCAACATTTTCTGCTACCTTTGACTCCATTTTCCCTATGAATGCACTGATCTAAGACCTTTACACTTGAGTCCTTGATCACAAACTCCAAACAACCAATACCTTTGAACAATTGATAACATATTCTAACCCTAACCTAGACTAACCTACTAACCCTATTGCTGCCATTATCCATTTGAATTTTAGTTGTACTTGCAACATTTTATCTTCTTTAAGCAAATTGAACGATTGGCTAATGCATGATAGTCTTTGCTTCTAAATGAATAATGGTATTACGATATTGATGATAAAACGTTCTTGCTCATTGTGAAGCTTTCTTTAGCATTTATTGTGAAGTGACGTATTGTAACTATTGCTATTGTACATCGTTGATTTACTTCATCAATATTATCGGTCAATTGCTTTATATCAAAAAGTCCTTGATTATATGAAGTACTGACCAACAAGTGATATTGCATATATTTGGTTTTCTTGTTGCGTTGTTCCAGGTAGGTACACTTCTTGTTGTTAATATATTTATTGGCTGATTAGTCGGATTTTATGATCGGTGGTGACTTGTGAGGGGGAAACCTATACTTATCCTTTTAAACTTTTTCCTTCTCAAAACCCCAGGTCACCGAGGACATCTCCCCTGGGTCTACCACCCTAAATAGAAAGAGATACCCTATTGAGGTGACAATGATATGGTAGTCTCTTGTTGCATCAGTTTGTCTTATTTACCTTTCCTTTATCCTTCCAAGTACAAACTGTGCGATAACATTCTGGCGCCATTGCCGGGAAACACTGAGTCAATTCTCCTCAAAGACGACACTTTTCAGTAAGCCTTTCCTCAAGAATCTTTATCTTACAAGCTTACTTGGCGACTCCACTAAGGATTATTCTCTTATTTCTTTGATAATTTCAAGAAAATTATCTGGCGACTCGACTGATGATGAATCCAACTAGACTTCTCAATGGGACCCGAGAAACTTCAAACCTTTAGACATGAGTAAAATCCCGGGATACCCTTGATGAATGCCCCTGAAGTATGAAAAGTAGCTCCCTAGATTCACTGGTAGTGATGGGGAAAGAGACAACTATCACATGAGTGATTTTTGGGCTTTCTTTCAACTCCATCCTATCAGCAATGATGCTGAATATTTGGTGATGAAACTTTTTTTTGCTACTCTTCATGGGAATGCTAGAAAATGGTATGATGATCTTCCTGTTGCTAGCATCACTTCTATGGACTAGTTAGAAGAAACCTTTCTCAAAAGGTGGGCTATGAAATTGGAAGATATCCAAACATTACTAAAAGAACTCGAGTATGCAAAACAAACTGAAAATGAGACTGTCATGGATTTTCGGGATAGGTTTAATAGATTGCTATATCATATTCCTGGAAACCATCATCCTGAAGACAAGTACCTTCTCTATCTCTTTACCAATGCACTCTTGGTACATCTAGGGTTCCTCCTAAGTAAGAAGAGGCCAAAAACACTCAACGAAGCTTATAACATGACCATGCGAATCGAGGTAAATCTATCCTTGTCTAAGGGGAAACACATTTTCTCCTTACGGACCAAAATCAGTGACCCTAAATGTACCCCAGACAATCTTCATTTGGAAATATTAGTTTCCTTTAAAACTTTTATTGTTGATTTCCAAAAAGAATGGGAACAAACCATCGACCAACAAGAGGTTGAGGAGAAGGATCATGAAGGTGTTTTCCAATCCCATGATGAAGAGCAAGAGATTACTCATTCTTCTATTGAAAATAATGAAGATGTGGCTGAAGAGTAAGAGCGTGAAGACATCAAGCACGATAATGAAGTATTGATTAGTGCTCCTCCCTCTGATGAAGCCATCCAAGAGACTATTTCTCCTGCACAAGAAGAAGAGAGTGAGGTTAGTCATTTTACTTTTCAGAATCTTGACAATCCCTTGTGTTATGATTCAAAGAAGGAAGAAGAAATGGAATCCTCGAACGAATGAAGGGGAAACTTATGAGGATGAAACAATGATGTGCGCTAAAGACACCAACGTCCTCAAATCTCTTGCACAAGAAGAAACAAACACAGTAAGTCACCCTCCTCTCCAAAATTTTGATGATTCTCTACTTTATGATTTGGGAAAGGAGGAGGGGGTAGATGAGCCCTTGAATGCTTCAAATCCTGCATGTTATGACATAGATAGTGACATGGTTAATAACATTGATGAGTTCATACATGTTGGAAGACGTAAATGGGATGTAGTTGGTTCTGATATAGACCCCATTTACAACATTGAGAATCATTTCCAAGTGTTGCCTTCACAACAGGTTACTTTTGATTTTGATCAGTGGCAACAAGGAGATGGTATTTTTACTGATGCTTGCCAAACACCCAAGGTTGACCTAGTCCCTTATTTTCCTGATGATTTTTGGTCATACCTTGAGGATTTTGATGAATACTCCTCTGAGCGCTTGGATTCATTCTGTGAAGAACATTTTAAACCACCGTTGTTTTCAGGTTTTGATAGGAGTAACGACATCATTCACTCAAAGAAGGATCCTTGTAACAACTTTCTCCAACCACCTCCAATTACTTTACTTTGTTGTGTCTCTAGAGGTGTAGTTGGGAGATATGCCTTCTGTATTGAGTTTCCTCTGGGGGAAACCCTAGATTCCAAGGGTTGGTTGAATACTTCAAGAATAAGTCCATCATCTTAGTTTTTCAACTTTCAATTTCTAAAAGGATTTATCTTGCTTGTCTCCCCATTGAAAGACCTTTTTTACACTTATTAATGCATGCAAAGGAGCTGCTATGAAATAAAATTAGCAATGAAATTTCTCTAGTGCTATATTTCTCCTAAGAAGCTCCTAACTTCTGTGGAAGGAGTTGGCTTGGGCCAATTCACAATGAAGTCTACTTTTGCAAGATCTATCTTTAGCTGGCCATTTCCTACAATATATCCCAAATATACCAGAGAAGTTTTTCCAAATTTACATTTAGACATTTTTACATACAACTTCTCCTTCTTAAAGAGTTCAAAGATTGTCTTGACATTCATTATATGATCTTCCCATCTTCGACTAAATATCAATATATCATCTAATATATGATTTACAGTCTTTTGTGTCATTCTCTATATGTATGCTTACTCATATGTTGTAAACAACTTATTTATCTACACACACATGCAAAAAACACCAAGCATGTTAAAACCCATAGCTTAAACGCATCCAAAAACCCCCAGTGTATCAGATGAGATAGTAGACATAGAAAATTAGCATCTTTTGCTAGACTAGTTGAATCTAGGATATTACAATGGTATCAGATCTTTAGTCATGCCAGCGCTTGACTAAAGACAATGAGTTCAGTAGATGACCCAGAGGGCCATGAGCACGTAGCTGACGAGTACGTCACTTACAACAGACGCAGGGAGAGGAGACATAGACCAGATTTTCCCCCTTTTCCTCCCAGTTTAGAGGAAGAGGAAGAGGCACACAAGGAAGCATAGAGAAGGGCAGAGCATGAGGCATAGAGGATGATGGGAGACACATAAGAGAGGCCAGAGGGCAGTGGCAAGGCACCCATGGACCCAGATGTAGCTTTCATGTAGGTTATCATCAATCTAGTGGTCGGTGAGAAGGACATGACGTAGACCTTGGCATAGATGGTTGATAGATTGGTTATAGTGAGAACACCGGGCACACAAGCCCCACATGCGACGCAGGGGAACTCGGAGGAAGGAAATAGACCCATTCACCAACTCGCACATATGAACTCGAGATCTAGAAGACTTAGCATCGAAGACTAAACCCTTCATACCATAGAGGGACCGAGATAGGAATCCATTCCAGAGAGAGTGCAAGGGCAAGGAGAAGTTGGATGATGAGAGAAGGAAAGAGCTTATGAGGAAGAAGATATGCTTCACCTGCAAGGGCCCTTGGATCCCAGGCCACAGGTGCATGGGCAAGGGTGAGATCCATTATATTGAGGTGGTAGGAGAAGGTGTGGATAGTGAGGAGAAGGAGCATGATAGTGGTTCTACTAGCTCAAAGGAGGAGCCATCACAGGTAGAGGAGAAGACTCCCCGGAGACCACTGACACCGACACAAACACAACCACCGGTAGTTCCACAACCTCATGAGAAGGCTAACAGATGGGCACCAACAAAGGGAGGAGTCATAGTGACCCTTTCTGGTGTTCCCAGGTATGACACCCTCCGGATCAGAGGGACTATTCAAGGACATAGGGCAATTTCCCTGATAGATGGTGGGGCCACCCACAACTTCATTGATGCTTCATTGGTGTCAAGGCAGGAACTTCAGAGAGAGGAGTTTGAGGGGTTTGACGTTGCAGTAGCAGATGGCCACACAATGGAGTGTCCAGATAGAGTCCCAGACTTGGAGGTTAAGCTAGGTAACTACATCGTGAGAGACACATTTTATGTATTTGACCTATCTGACATAGATGTGGTGTTGGGAGTCCCGTGGTTGATTACCTTGGGTAAGATCATCACCAACTGTAAAACCTTGGTGATGCAGTTCAGAGGCTGTGAGGGGAAGAGGATTGTGCTGAGGAGCATGTCGACAGCGGCACCCAGGACAGTTTCATCCAATAGGATGGACATGATATTCAGGAATGGGGAGGTAGTGTATGCTACAAAGTGCTTGATCACTACATGGAGGGATTCAGATGGTCAGCAACAACATCACACAGATATCAGGACCTTGCTATGATGACATTAGTAGGTTTTTGGTTTGATTCCACCAGGGAAACCACCTGATAGGTGGTTTGAGCACACCATTGAGTTGGAGGAGGGGGATAAACCCATGATTAAAACACCCTATCATCATCCTTAGAGGTTCAAAGATGAGATAGAGAAAGCAATTAAGGAATTGCTAGCGGTGGGACACATAAGACCTAGTAGCAGTCCATTCGCTTCTTCAATTGTCTTAGTTCTAAAGAAGGATGGTAACATGAGGTTGTGTATCGACTACCGTGCCTTGAAAAAAAAACCATCAAGAACTGATATCCTATCCCTCGCATTGATGAGTTGATGGATGAACTGCATGGGGCAATTTTCCTCTCTTAGAAGACAAAATTTTGATGCCACTCCGATCATTTTGAGTTCCTGGATATGTTGTTAGGGCTAACCAATGCACCGACTACATTTCAATCTTACATGAACCACATATTCAGGGATCTGTTGAGGAAATCAGTCTTGGTATTCTTCGACGACATCTTGGTTTACAACAAGGCATGGAAGGAACATCTGAGGCACTTGGATGAGGTACTAAGAATCATGGAGGCACAATCACTATACTCCAAAGAGTCCAAGTGTGAATTTAGTATGACATAACTACTTTACTTGGGCTACACTATCAGTGTGCAGGGTGTACAGGTGCACCAGGAGAAGATCGGGGCCATTTTGGATTGGCCAACGCCTAGGAATGTGACAGAGTTGAGGAGCTTCTTTGGGCACTGCAGCTATTACATGTGGTTTGTCAGGGATTTTTCTTCGTTGGGAGCACCACTTACAGATCTCACCAGACAGGGAGCCTTCATCTGGACCAATGAGTCACATAAATCCTTTGATCACATGAAGGAAGTCATGGGCACATGCCGAGTGTTAGCATTACCAAACTTCACTTTGTCGTTTGTATTAGAGTGTGATGCATCTAGCAAGGGCAACGGGGCAATTTTGATGTAGGGATGACACCCCATTGTGTTTGAGAGAAGGAAGCTTAGTCAACCTGAGAGGCTGTACTCTATTTATGACAAGGAAATGTTGGCAATCATGCATACCTTGACCAAGTTCAGACAATATTTGGTGGGTAGCAAGTTCGTAGTCAAAACAAATCATAACAACTTAAAGTATTTCCTTGAGTAGAAGGATCTCAGTGAGCGCCAACATAAATGGGCGACGAAGGTGCAGGGCTTTGATTTTGACATAGAGTATGTCAAGGGGAAGAAGAACATTGTGGTCGATGCACTATCTAGGAGACCTGCGACATGTTCTTTGATGGAGGTTTCAACGAATTGGAAATCCCATTTATTGGTGGAATATTCCAAGAACAAGTTTGCTTGTGAGGTTTTGGATGGGAAGGTTCAGGATGACAGGTATAGGGTCATTGACGATGTCATATTCTACAAGGACAAAGTCTACTTAGTGGCAGATTCAGGGCTCAAGAAGAAGATCTTAGCAGCAGTTCATGATTCGCCACTGGCAAGCCATAAAGGGTTTTTGAAAATGTACAGGCAGATAAGAGAGAGGTTCTCATGGATGGGCCTCAGGCAGGATGTTATGAGGTACATCAGTTGGTGTGTGACTTGTCAACATAACTAGTCAGAGCATACACTTCCAGCAGGACTACTTCGACCGCTTCCCATTCCGGAGAAAAAATGGGAGAGCATATTGATGGAATTCACCATAGGCCTATCCAAGGTTCAGGGTAAGGATTGCATCTATGTGGTGGTCGACAGATTGACCAAGTTCGCCCACTTCTACGCTGTATCGACAGATCAAAACGCAGTTCAGGTGGCCGAGTTATTCTTTAGGTTGGTCTTTAGACTCCATGGGGTGTTGAAAAACATCGCCAGTGACAGAGACAATTGGTTTATTGGTACATTCTAGAGGGAGTTGTTCATATTGGTGGGAACAGAGTTGACACCCAGCACCAATTATCACCCTCAGACACATGGGCAGACCGAGATAGTCAATAAGTGGATTGAGGGGTATTTGAGAAACTATGTGAGAGGACAACATAGAACATGGGTCAGGTGGCTACATCTAGGTGAGCATTGCTACAAAACCACCTACCACATGTCCATTGGCATGACATGCTTCCGAGCTTTTTATAGTTATGATGCTCCCACTTTGATAGACTTGGTTTTCGGGGAGAGAAGGTCTCCCAAAGAAGGACTGGAGTACCAAGATTCAGGATATTCTCAAATTACTGAAAGAGAACCTACATACAACACAAAATTGGCAGAAGATGGGTGCAGATTGGCACGTGATAGAGCGCAACTTTGAGGTTGGGGGATTGGTGTTCCTAAGACTCCAACCCTACATACAGTCATATCTGAAGAAGAGTGGGGCCGAGAAGCTCAAACCTAGATTCTATGGACCATATAGGATCAGGCGCAGGGTAGGTGAGGTTTCCTATGAGCTAGAGCTTCCATAAGGGAGTCAGATTCATAACGTGTTCCACATTTCTTGCCTCAAGAAGGTCGTGGGACAATTCATCAACACATCGAAGGAGCTTCCCCCATTGGATGAGGAGGGATAGTCGAAGTTAGTACCGGAGGAGGTACAGGAGTTCCAAGAGTGGAAATTGTGGAGTACGATCATCAAAGAGTGTCGGATCAGATGGAGAGGGATTCTAGTAGAGGATGCTACTTGGGAGAGCGAGCATGTGTTACAACACCCTGGATTAGTATTGCTTGAGGACAAGCAATATCAGAAAGGGAGGACTGTAATGTCCCTTTCCAAATAGGATCTCCAGAGAGGAGGGGTTAGTAGTCTTAACAACCCCTTTAGATTATAATTCAAAAGTGACATTGAGCTAAAAGTGACTAAAATCCCTTTTCATGCAAGTTGAGCTAAAAATAGAGCAGGTGAGCTAAAAATAGGTCAACGACGAATTAGGGTTTCGGGAAGCTATAAGAGAAGGTAAAGCAATCTAATTCATCATTATGAAGAATTTGAATTGACAGTTGAGGAGAGAGGCGCATCTCAGGAGAGAACTTTGTGGATTCTAGGAGGAAGATGCCCAGAGGCTGATTTCAGTGTTAAGAGACACACCCTACTCATAGGGAAGATCATCTAGATCTTCCATCGTACTTCAATAACAGTTATCCAGTTTGCAATAGTGAGGGCGCACTTGTCCAGGTAGAGGGTACATCTATTGAGCATCAGATTAGTTCGGCTTATCCCAGTCGGGGAGAATCTAGTGATTCCTTTCCAACCGAGTTGAGAGGAGGGCATGACGCTTCTATTTCCTAGTTTCTTGTTAGATTCCGATGGAGAAATCATCTTGTGCACATTACTCAACCATTGAGAGTGAGATAGTTCGGGAGGACACATTTGGGATTCTCAAGATATCATCAGGTTAGATCCAGGGAAATCCTTCTGACCCATTTCAAAGTATCCTAGGGTGCTCATTTTGAGACCCTTATCAACCGATTCTGACGGAGGAATGACTAGGGCACAATTTCCAGCAGCAGTTGGGGCGCATTTCCCTAGGGGCATCCATCCGAGGTCTAGACACATCAGCAGAGGGTTGATTGTCAGGCTCTCAGTCACCAAGACTATGTGATAGGGAAATGCGCATTGTTTGAGGCAGTTTCTAGTTAGATCCGAGATGTGTAGCCACCGGGGTGCACAATCTAGTCTTGCAACAGTTGTCATGTGAGTTGTCGTAGCACACAACAGATCATCCAGCTCACATCCTATCCAACAAAAGTCTTCTATTATTCGGGTATAATCCTTCTAGTATATTTATTGGTTTTATTCTAGCTAAGATCCACTCAGATCTGATCTAGCTAGGTGATTCTCTATTTCAACCGTATACAACATTGTAACCAACAAAAAACTCATAATATATGATTTATAGTATTTTGTGTCTTTCTCTATTTGTATGCTTATTCATATGTTGTAAACAAATTTTTTATATACACACACATGCAAAAAACACCAAGCATATTAAAACCCACATCTTAAATGCATATAGAAATCCCCAATGTATCAAATCAAACAATAGACACATCAGATTAGCAACTTTTGCTAGACTAGTCGGATCTCCGATATTACAACTTGTGGTATTTTCTCTTGATACCTTAGTCCTAGTACTGCATATCTTTGACAAACTTTCTTATTCTATGCTTCTATATGGCACATAATTGTCTCCCATGCACCCTTCTAGTGTGGTTTCTTTTCTCTTTATCTTGGGTTTAACTACTCGTTCTTCACCCCTTGATTTATTTTCTTCTCTCCTCTACTAGTCTTGCCTCCTTAGCTCGACCCTTCTTGCGTATCTCTCAGCTCTTTTTCTCCTCTTCTCTTCTGGATCCATTCTCCTCTCACCTCATCTCATCTTCTTTTGGATCCCTTTTGCTAGATCCATTATTTCTTTCATCTTCTCTTTTACCCCCTTCTTACCATCACCCCTCGGCACGTGGTGATTTAATTAGTTATTCTACCAAGCTCTATGCACATTAGCTTCTTCCCCATAAACAAAATCTTTAACCATAGAGGGATTTCTTCCAATAATCTCCTTTTGGGCCCCTCTACAAATTTTCTTTTAGCATTATTGAAAGACTCACTGCACTCAATAAAAATCTCAACAATATACCCTTCTTTCACACGCTCAAACCAGAACATCATATCTCTGGCCTAATTATTATCCATATATATCATCCTATTGAAAGTATTGTGGTCCCAAACTAGTTATTCTTGGGATCCCCATGTATATTTAATCTATGTCTTCCTCTTTATCCACTCATGCAATAAACAAGGAAACTCAAAAAGAAAATCATGTAAATTTGTATGGATGTACCTTCGTTTCCAATGTTCAAGGTTGATCTGCAAGTTCCTTGTTTCTTGTCGCGTGAACTCGTCCTCCTTCTCAAATATCCAGTCTTGTATCTCCTCCCTGGAAGGTTTCCACCTCATTTTATTCCTTCAAGATGTAGTACAAAACCTTTAGGTCGTGGCAACATAACCATTTTTTGGCTCGAGTGGGGAGTTTCAACTGTAAAATTCAATGGGCTTTACCAACAAAATCATATAGGTGTCGGCATATTCAATCTTAAAGGAATGAATAAGGTCTGATCCAATACACCATGAGAATTACAAAGACCATCGGTCTTGTGTAAGGTGTGAAGGAATAAAACATAAAGGTGTTAGGACCATACAATGTACCTTTTTCCCACAGTTTTTGCTACCTTTTCACCTTGTTTCACTCACATTATCACCTTACCCTATCTTTCCAAAGGTATATAACTCTCTTCTCTTTACTATATGTTTAATTCGTTTTGCATATAATTTTACATTACTCTCGTACTTAACCATTGATCAGAAAGGTATAAGTGCTGAAACAGTTTGAACTGCAGATTAGCATTGAGGCCTGTTGCTGAAACACCCTGTGGCTGAAACAGTCTGTGGACTATGATGCTGAAACAACAACTCACACAGAAGAAGCTGTTACACTCTTCATGGTCTACAATGATGAAACATCAACTCACACAGAAGAAGTTGTTACACTCTTCATGGTCTACAATGCTGAAACAACAACTCATACAGAAGAAGCTGTTACACAGTCCGTGGTCAACGATGCTGAAACAACAACTCACACAGAAGAAGTTGTTACACAGTCCGTGGTCAACGATGTTGAAACAACAACTCACACAGAAGAAGCTGTCACACAGTCCGTGGTCAACGATGCTGAAATAGCAGCCGCACCTTGAGCTAGCATTAACCATTGTTGCTTCCTGAGACCAAGTTGCTGAAACAGTCAAAATGCAAATCCCGTGGCTGAAACAGCCTGCGATTTGCGATGCTGAAACAACATACAACAGTAGTAACAAGAAGACAAATAAAGAAGCGGTTACTCCAGCCACAACAACAACACCTCACTCAACACTTGTAATAGCATTCTGTTGTGGGAGACTAGGATATCCTATTCTAGTTTAGAAAGTCGATCTGACTAAGAATAGGACTCAGATGTACACCTGTAATTTATTGATCAAATTGTATCGAAGAGATTCTCCTCTTTAAATAAGAGGAAATCATCATTAGAGATCATCTTTTTAGCTAAGAAAGGATTTTACGGAGAGGGATGTGTTTCACTTCAGATTGTAATGTAACACAGTTGACAGATGAATAAAAGATTGTTCTGAGCATTTTCCTCTAGTTCCTTTCATTTCAGGGGAATCTTGTGAGAAGCGAGGGTCCACCTTCTTCACAAGATTCACCCATTAGATTTATAGTGTATTAGTGTTATTTTTGTTCATGCCTTGATTAAATTATGTTTTGCTGAAACACTACTTTATTGAACTCTGTTTTGCTGAAACACTACTTTACTGAACTCTGCCTTGTTGAAACTCTGCTTTACTGATTGTTACATTGTTTTCATATGATTCATGCTTGGGTAACTGTTAATCATTCTAGTTAGCAATCCTGTTTGGTGAATTCATGAAAGCTTGATAATCAGGGACAGGTGCTGAAGTTTCATGTTTGGGGAATAGGGTTCTGCTCCCTATTAGGGATAGTTAACCTTCAATGCATGTCAATTATTTCAATTGGTGATGAGTTTATGAAAGTGTGCTAATCAGAAAGAGGTGCTGAAGTTTCCTTCTTAGGGAATAGGGTCCTGTTCTCTGTTAGAGATAGTTAGTCTTCAGTGTGTGTCAATCATTTCAATTAGCAATGAGTTCATAAAAGTGTGGTGATCGGAAACAGGTGCTGAAGATTCCTGCTTTGGGAATAGGGTCCTGTTCTCTGGTTGTAGAATAGTGGTCTTTCCTTTTGCAGCATCTTGAATGATTTCTTTTCCAGTCTGTTATTTCTTTAATGTAATCCAGGATTCTTTGGACAATTATTTCTTTAAACATTGAACTCTGCAATAGGTAGATTGCTTTCCTGTAATTCAAGTTAGAACTTCAGTTTGTTCAAGGCAAAGTGTGA
>ML830450.1:6563-24833 GCA_009831015.1 Picea engelmannii | reverse complement strand
CTAGAACTTTAGCAAGCTATAACTAGCAGCCCAGAACACAAAAAGAGGTGAAACTTGGAAATACTGTCCAAAATATGTATATGAAGAAACCCAATTGGGATCATTCCAAAAATCCCTAGCAATTATGATTCTTGTTTAATATTATAATCATTTAGAAAATTAGTTGCATAATTAAGATCATTGAAAGATAGGAAATCACAAAAACAATAGAGACACACAGATTATCCTGGGAAACCCTCATGGGGAAGAAAACCCAAAAAAACTTCCTCAATATAGATAGACTAGAAAAAAAGCAGATCACTAGGAAAGAGTAGCACACTACTTAACCAAGAGATACCAAGACATAGACCAAAAGCCTCCTTGATGTCACCCCTAGTTGCAGTAGGTTCTCCTCCAAGACTTGCGCACTGCAGAGTTAGTTGGTGAGTGTGTCCAAATGAGGTTTTGGTCTCCCTTATAAATAATGGACTGGCCAACCTAAAATTAGGTCTGGGATGACCTATCACTTTACGTTCTTAATTTACATTTAATAGTCAAGGAACAAAACGGTCGACTTTTACAAATGCACAACATGGCCTAATTAATAAATATAATATAATAATATTATTCAACACTCCCTTTTAGGTAGAATATTATTTGAAGTTGTAATATTGCAACACTCCCCCTTAAAAAGAAGGGTATTCTACTGACAACATCAATAACATCTAACTAGACTCAATACAACATTAGGAGGAGGAGACATCGTAATAAACATCCAAAACATTGTCTATCATATCTATAGGTCCTCAAAAGTTTTTCTAATCATCAACATCAGTAGAGACTGAACATCATCATCATCTGTAGCGCGGAGTTGGAGTAACATCATCATCATCAACAACATGAAGTTGGAACATCAACATCAACAACATGAAGCTGGAACAACAACATCAATGGAAAGATAACGAGACAGGAGCATCAACATCTTTAACAACATCAATAACAATGGGCACTCTAACAGACCATCCATCTAGACCTTACAGGATCTGTCTAGGGATAATAAAATCCCCTAGGATATAAATCCTAACGAGCTACCACACTACTAACCATAACAAGTATATACATACATAGGAACTCTGACAAACCGTCCATTCGGACCTTACCGGATCTATCCAGGGATGATAAATCCCCTAGTATATAAATCCTAACAAGATGCCCTGCTGGTGGTCAGGATACCATAGTATCATTAGCGTCACTACCCCTTTCTAGGGAAGTCCTTTTGGACTACACCAAGCTTGTCTCAGAAGTACTCAAACTTCACACGAGACAAGAGCTTAGTAAACACATCTTCTCCCTGCTCATCTGTGCCAACATACTAGAGCTTCACAACTCCCTTCTATACCATGTCATGAATGTAGAGGTACCAGATCTCAATGTACTTCATTTTATCGTGTAACACTGGGTTCTCTGTCATCTTTATGCAACTATGGTTATCACAAAAGATCACGGTAGCATCCATCTCTAGGTCAAAATAGACCCGTTAACAACTTCCAAATCCATATGGCTTCACAACTGGCTCATGTACTACCTTATCCTTGGACATATATTGGAGTTGCATGTTGAGGTTCATGAGCTAATATTTTGCAACCTCCTGGCATAACTTCTAAGCACATCACAATTCCCACAACCTCCATCTAGGTCATCACTTTATGTTGGGTGGGTGGGATGTGAATATGGGGTAGGTGTGTTGTAATAAACCATTCTCTATGTTGGACATATTGGATCTGAAATGTCAGCCTATCCAACAAAATTTTGAGCCACTAGTCATAGTCCCTCATGGTTTCTCTAGCTTGTTGCTTAATCTCTTTGACCTCAGTGATGCACTGTGATCCTGACTTAGTTTTTTGAAATTCCTTAAGTAGACCTCTCTTTATCTCCATCAATGAACTTATTTGTCCCACCGACGTAGTAGCCATGTACTTCATGTACCTCATCAAATCTGTCTCTGAAGGTGGTCTCCAGTTGCATAATCTTGGATGCCTCGTCTGTGACTCTCTTCACATACCATATAGCTTCAAATGCAGGACAATGTTGTTCTGCATCATATTTCCCCATCCCATGAAATGCAGGAAGCCTCAAAGTGTCTAGAATTGTGTCTTCCTAACTAACTACTAGCTATTGTTGATACTAATGCACTTCCTTGTGAAGTGCCCCTAATTTCAATTTCTGCTTCATTCTTATATTCTCCTTCCCTTTCTTCTAATCTCCCTTCTTCTACTTCTCTTACCTCTGCACTTTCTTCGGTTCTTTTTATTGATGACAAATGCATAAGGGGGGTGGTTCAAAGAGGGGTTTCCTCCCTACTCTTTAACCTTCTTTGGTGAGGGATCTAAAAGAGATACCTATCTCTATCCGCACAAGTCTTCCCATAAGCACCAAGGTATCTGGTCCTTGGAGGGCTCCATCACTATCTTCTTCTATGTTGGTGCTACTAGTCTACGTCCCATCTTCCTCTGATGTGATTACGCCTCTTACTATCCAAGGGGGTATAAATTCATCTTCTTTGTCCTACTCCCACTACTTGTGTAATGTCCCTTTCTGAATAGGAGCTCCAGAGAGGAGGGGTTAGTAGTCTAAACAACCCCATTAGACTACAGCCAGGGCCGTACAGGGGTAAACAGGGTTACTAGAGGTCACTTCAGCCAAGGATGTTATAATTCGAAAGTGACATTGAGCTAAAAGTGACTAAAAGGAATTTTAAGCCAAATTGAGCTAAAAATAGAGCAGGTGAGCTAAAAATAGGTCAACAACGAATTAGGGTTTCATGCAGCTATAAGAGAAGGTAAAGGGACCTAATTCATCATTATGAATAATTTGACTTGATAGTTGAGGAGAGAGGTGCATCTCAGGAGAGAGCTTTGTGGATTCCAGGAGGAAGACACCCATAGGTTGATTTCGGTGTCAAGAGACACCCTGGTCACTGGAAAGATCATCCAAACATTCCATCGTAATTCAACAACAGTTATCCAGTTTGCAGTAGTGGGGGCGCACTTGTCCTGGTAGAGGGCACAACTACTGAGCATCATATTGATTCGAACTATCCCATTCAAGGAGAACCCAGTGATTCTCCTCTGACCCAGTTGAGAGGAGGGTAGGATGCTTCTATTTCCTAGTTTCACATCAGATTCCGATGGAGAAATAATCTTGGGCACATTACTCATCCATTGAGGGTGTGACAGTTAGGGAGGACGCATTTGGGATTCCTGAGAGATGATTAGGTCATATCCAGGAAAATCCTTCTGACCCATTTCAGAGGAGCCTAGGGCGCTCAGTTTGAGACCCTTATCAGCTGATTCTGACGAAGGAATAAATAGGGCACAATTTCCAGCAACAGTTGTGGCACATTTTCCCAGGGGGGATCCTTCCGCTGTCCAGACACATCAACAGAGGGTTGATTGTCAGGTTGTCAGTCATCAAGACTGTTCGAGAGGGAAAGGCACATTGTTTTAGGCAATTTCCAGTCAGATCCGAGGTGTGTAGCCACCAGGGTGCACAATCCAGTCCCACAACAGTTGTCGTAGCACGCAACAGATCATCCAACTCACATCCTATCCAACAATAGACTTCTATTATCCAGGTATCATCCTTCTAGTTTATTTCTTTATCGTATTCCGACTAAGATCCACTCAGATCTTATCTAGCCGAGTGTATCTCTATTTGCAGCCGTATACGACATTGTAACCAGTATAAATCTCATAATATATGATTTACATTCTTTTGTGTCATACTCTATCTGTATGCTTATTCATATGTTGTAAACAACTTATTTATCTACACACACATGCAAAAACCACCAAACATGTTAAAACTCGTAGCTTAAATGCATCCAAACCCCCCTAGTGTATCAGATCAAATATTATACACAACATATTAGCATCTTTTGCTAGACTAGCCAGAACTGGGATATTACAGTGGTATCAGAGCTTTAGTCCGGCTAGCCTGTGACTAAATATGATTAGTTTAGTAGATGACCCAGAGGGCCGTGAGCACGTAGCTGACGAGTACATCACTTACAACAGACGTAGGGAGAGGGGACATAGACCATATTTTCTCCATTTTCCTCCCAATTTAGAGGAAGAGGAAGCAACACACAAGGAAGCATAGAGAAGGGCAGAGCATGAGGCATAGAGGATGATGGGAGACGCATACGAGAGGCTAGAGGGTAGTGGCAAGGCACCCATGGATCCATATGTAGCTTTCATGCAGGTTATCAACAATCTAGTGGTCAGTGAGAAGGCCATGACGCAGTCCTTGGCACAAATGGTTGATAGATTGTCTATAGTGAGCACACCGGGCACACAAGCCCCACATACAGCGCAGGGGAACTCAGGGGAAGGAAATAGACCCCATTGACCAACTCGCACATACACTTCTTCGAGTAGGATTTCTAGGATAATGTTCCTCAGTTTCCATAGGGCACCCCTAGTAACAACACAATAGCCGATAGCACAGAGGAATCAAACTCAGGCAGAGTACATTGTAGAGTGGAGGAGGAAGTACACAACATTGAGCCATGACTTCCATCAAGACATGACCCTGGTCGAGTACTATGGAGTTAGACTCAAGAACTGCCCCAGAGAGGCTCAAAGAGGAGGAAAACCATAGTAGCAGGGGCATAACATGGATTTCATTCGAAAAGTTGGTAAACTCACCATACCTTCTTTTGATGGATCATCCAAATGTACTTCCAGAGCTTGGGTACAAAAGCTAGACATGTACTACAATCTCAACTAGATGATCGAGATAGAGGCTATCGGTTTCACTACCCTACACTTGGAGGGTGAGGCACACAAGTGGTGGCATCATGGACTGGTGACGTTGGGTCATAATCACATCACTTCCTATAGGGAGTTCATAGAGAGACTCATGGACGGGTTTGATGGGAGGAATCTAGAGATCCATTTCAGGGATCTAGCCTAGTTGAGGCAAACTGGCACAACAAAGGAATTCATCATAGAGTTTTAGTGGGTAGAAGTAGAAGTGACAGATATCTTAGAGCCCAAGTTGATTATTTTGTTCACAGAGGGGTTCACAGAACCCTTGAGAGGATGGGTAAAGGCATGCAGGCCTCACACCTTGCATTCTGTCATCTTACGAACTCGAGATCTAGAAGACTCAACGTCGAAGACTAAACCCTTCGTACCACAGAGGGACCGAGACAGGACGCCATTCCAGAGAGAGTGGAAGGGCAAGGAGAAGTTGGATGATGAGATGAGGCAAGAGCTTCATCACTATGTAGTGTATGTTGCAGAGTGCTTGATCACTACGTAGAGGGATTCAGATGGTCAACAACAGTAGCAAACATAGATCAGGACCTTGTTGGGATGACATCAATAGGTTTTTGGTTCGATTCCACCATGGAAACCACCTGACAGGTGGTTTGAGCACACCAATGATTTGGAGGAGGGGGATAAACCCATGATCACAACACTTGATCGTCATCCTCAGAGGTTCAAGGATGAGATAGAGAAAGCAATTAAGGAATTGCTAACGGTGGGACACATCAGACCTAGTAGCAGTCCATTCGCTTCTTCAATTGTCTTAGTTCTGAAGAAGGATGGTAACATGAGGTTGTGTATCGACTATCGTGCCTTGAACAAAAAAACCATCAAGAATCGATATCCTATCCTCGCATCGATGAGTTGATGGATGAACTGCAAGGGGCAGTTTTCTTCTTGAAGATTGATCTACGCTCTGGATATCATCAGATCAACATCCGAGAGAAGGACATAGAGAAGACAGAATTCTGATGCCACTTTGGTCATTTTGAGTTCCTGGTTATGGTATTTGGGTTAACCAATGCACCAACTACATTTCAATCTTGCATGAACCACATATTCAAGGAATAGTTGAGGAAATCAGTCTTGGTATTCTTCGACCACATCTTGGTTTATAGTAAGACATGGAAGGAACATCTGAGGCACTTGGATGAGGTAATACGCATCATGGGGGCACAATCACTATACACCAAAGAGTCCAAGTGTGAATTTGGTATGACATAACTACTTTACTTGGGCCACATTATCAGTGCGCAAGGGGTACATGTGCACCATGAGAAGATCATGGCCATTCTGGATTGGCCAACGCCTAGGAATGTGACAGAGTTGAGGAGCTTCTTTGGACTATGCAGCTATTACAAGTGGTTTGTCAGGGGTTTTTCTCAGTTGGGAGCACCACCTACAGATCTCAACAGACAGGGGCCTTCATCTGGACCGATGAGTCACAAAAATCCTTTGATCACATGAAGGAATTCATGGGCACATCCCTAGTGTTAGCATTACCAGAGTTCACTTTGTCGTTTGTATTAGAGTGTTGTGCATTCGGCGAGGGCATCGAGGCAATTTTGATGTAGAGAGGACGCCCCATTGTCTTCGAGAGAAGGAAGATCAGTCATCCCGAGAGGCTATACTCTATTTATGACAAGGAAATGTTGGCAATCATGCATTCATTGACCAAGTTCAGACAATATTTGGTGGGTAGCAAGTTCGTAGTCAAAACAAATCATAACAAATTAAATTATTTCCTTGAGTAGAAGGATCTTAGTGAGCGCCAACAAGTTCGCTTGTGAGGTTTTGGATGGGAAGGTTCAGGATGACAGGTACAAGGTCATTGACGATGTCATATTCTACAAGGACATAGTCTACTTAGTGGCAGGTTTAGGGCTCAAGAAGAAGATCTTAGCAACAGTTCATGATTCTCCACTAGCAGGCCATCAAGGGTTTTTAAAAACCTACAGGAAGATAAGAGAGTTGTTCTCATGGAAGGGCCTCAAGCATGATGTTATGAGGTACATCAGTCAGTGTGTGACTTGTCAGCAAAACATGTCAGAGCATACACTTCCAATAGGACTACTTCGGTTGCTTCCCATTCCAGAGCAAAAATGGGAGAGCAGATCGATGGAATTCATCATAGGCCTACCCAAGGTTCAAGAGGGTAAGGACTACATATATGTGGTGGTCGACAGATTGACCATTTTTGCTCACTTCTATGCCATATCGACAGATCACAACGCAGTTCATGTGGCTGAGTTATTCTTCATGGTGGTCTTCAGACTCCATGGGTTGTCGAGGAACATCGTCAGCGACAAGGACAGTTGGTTTATTGGTACATTCTAGAGGGAGTTGGTCATATTGGTGGAAACAAAGTTGAAACCCAACACCAACTATCACCCTCAAATAGATGGGAAGACCAAGATAGTCAATAAGTAGGTTGAGGGGTATTTGAGAAACTATGTGAGAGGACAACAAAGAACATGGGTCAGGTGGCTATAGCTAGGAGAGCATTGCTACAAAACTACCTTCCACATGTCCATTGGCATGACATGCTTCTGATCTTTGTACAGTTATGATGCTCCCACTTTGATAGACTTGGTTTTCAGGGAGAGAAGATCTCCCAAAGAAGGACTGGATTACCGAGAGTCAGGAGATTCTTAAATTACTGAAAGAAAACCTATAAACAGTGCAAAATTGGCAGAAGATGATTGCAGATAGGCACGAGATAGAGCACAACTTTGAGGTTGGGGTATTGGTGTTCCTAAGATTTCAACCCTACAGAAAGTCATCTCTGAAGAAGAGTGGGGCTGAGAAGCTCAAACCTAGATTCTATGGACCTTATAGGATCAGGCGTAGGGTAGGCAAGGTTTCCTATGAGCTAGAGCTTCTAGAAGAGAGTCAAATTCATAACATGTTCCACATTTGTTACCTCAAGAAGGTTATGGCACAATTCATTAATACATTAAAGGAGCTTCCCTCATCAGATGAGGAGGGATAGTTGGAGTTAGTTTTGGAGGAGGTACATGAGTTCTGAGAGTGGAAATTGTGGAGCAGGGTCATCAGAGAGTGTTTGATGAGATGGAGAGGGCTTCTAGTAGAGGATGCTACTTGGGAGACTGAGCAAGTGTTACAACACCCTGGATTGGTATTGCTTGAGGACAAACAATCTCAGGAAGGGAGGATTGTAATGTCCCTTTCCAAATAGGATCTCCAGAGAGTAGGGGTAAATTTCCTAAACAACCCCGTTAGACTATAGCCAGGGTCGTACAGGGGTAAACAAGATTACTAGAGGTCACTTCAGCCGAGGTTGTTATAATTCAAAAGTTACATAAGTTAAAAGTGACTAAAAGACCTTTTAATCCAAATTGAGCTAAAAATAGGTCAACAACGAATTAGGGTTTTGGTCAACTATAAGAGAAGGTAAAGTGACCTAATTCATCATTATGAAGAATTTGACTTGACAGTTGAGGAGAGAGGCGCATCTCAGGAGAGAGCTTTGTGGATTCCAGAAGGAAGATGCCCAAAGGCTGATTTCGATGTTGAGAGACACACCCTACGCATTAGGAATATCATCCAGATCTTCCATCATACTTCAACAACAGTTATCCAGTTTGCAACAGTGAGGGCACACTTGTCCAGGTAGAGGGTGCATCTACTGAGCATCACATTGATTTGACTTGTCCCAGTTAGGGAGAATCCAATGATTCCTCTCCGACCCAGTTGAGAGGAGGGCAGGACGCTTTTATTTCCTAGTTTCTCATCAGATTCCGATGGAGAAATCATCTTGGGCGCATTACTCAACCATTGAGGGTGCAATAGTTAGGGAGGGAACATTTGGGATTCTCGAGATATCATTGGGTCAGATCCAGGGAAATCCTTCCTACCCATTTCAGAGGAGCCTAGGGCGCTCAGTTTGAGACCCTTATCAGTCGATTATGATGGAGGAATCACTAGGGCGCAGTTTCCAACAATAGTTGGGGCATATTTCTCTAGGGGGATCCATCCAAGTTCCAGACACATCAGTAGAGGTCTGATTGTCAAGCCCTCAGTCACCAAGACTATCTGATAGGGAAAGACGCATTGTTTGAGGCAGTTTCCAGTCAGATCTGAGATGTGTAGCCACCGGGGCGCACAATCTAGTCCCGCAACAGTTGTCGTGTGAGTTGTCGTAGCATGCAACAGATCATCCAGGTCACATCCTATCCAACAAAAGTCTTCTATTATTCGGGTATAATCCTTCTAGTATATTTATTTATTGTATTCCAGCTAAGATCCACTCAGACCTGATCTAGCCAGGTGATTCTCTATTTCAGCCATGTACAACATTGTAACCAACAACAAACTCGTAATATATGATTTACAGTCTTTTGTGTCTTTCTCTATATGTATGCTTATTCATGTGTTGTAAACAACTTATTTATATACACACAAATGCAAAAAACACCAATCATTTTAAAACCCACAGCTTAAATGCATCCAGGAACCCCAAATGTATCAGATCAAACAATAGACACAACAGATTAGCAACTTTTGCTAGACTAGCCGGATCTGCGATATTACAACTTGTGGTATTTTCTATTGATACCTTAGTCCTAGTACCGCATCTCTTTGACGACCTTTCTTCTTCTACGCTTCTATATGGCATATAACTGTCTCCCGCGCACCCTTCTAGTGTGGTTTCTTTTCTCTTCATCTTGGATTTAACTACTTGTTCTTCACCCCTTGATTTATTTTATTCTCTCCTCTACTAGTGTTGCCTCCTTAGCTCGACTCTTCTTGCATATCTATCAACTTTTTTTCTCCTCTGCTCTTCTGGATCCATTCTCCTCTCACCTCATCTCATCTTCTTTTGGATCCCTTTTTCTAGATCCATTATTTCTTTCATCTTCTCTTTTACCCCCTTCTTACCATCCCCCCTCGGCGTGAGTTGATTTAATCGGTTATTCGACCAAGCTCTATGCGCATTAGATTCTTCCCCATAAACAACATCTTTAACCATAGAGGGATTTCTTCCAATAATCTCCTTTTGGGGCACTCTACAAATTTTCTTTTAGCATTGTTGAAAGACTCACTGCACTCAACAATATACCCTTCTTTCACATGCTCAAACTAGAACATGATATATCTGGCCTAATTATTATCCATATATATCATCCTATTGACATTATTCTGGTCCCAAACTAGTTATTCTTGGGCTCCCCATGTAGATTTAATCCATGTCTTCCTCTTTATCCACTCTTGTAATAAACAAGGAAACTCAAAAAAAAAATCATGTAAATTTGTATGGATGTACCTTCGTTTCCAATGTTCAAGGTTGATCTGCAGGTTCCTTGTCTCTCATCGCGTGAACTCTTCCTCCTTATCAAATATCCAGTCTTGTATGTCCCTCCTGGAAGGTTTCCACCTCATTTTATTCCTTCAAGATGTAGTACAAAACTTTTAGGTTGTGGCAACATAACCATTTGTTGGCTCGAGTGGGGGGTTTCAAACGCAGGGTTCAATAGGATTTACCAACAAAATCATATAGGTGTCGGCATATTCAATCTTAAAGGACTGAATAAAGTCTCACCCAAGACACCATGAGAGTTACAGAGACCATCGGTCTTGTGTAAGGTGTGAAGGAATAAAACATAAAGGAAACCTTCATGAACTAGTCATTCAGTCATTCATAACTACCACAAGATTACTACACAGAATAATATAAAACATGCATACATTCAAATCATAACTCATCAGATGCATAGATAAGTGTGCTTCAGAATTTATTCATTAAGCTCAAAGGCATTCAATTACATTTCTATACATAGAGGTTAAATCCTGCTCAAGATGCATTAATAGTCGGAACATAAATGAACCATGCACTCAGATCTACTTCTCTCTCTCAAAACAAAAATGGAACTAGAGCTCTAACTCATCTACAAATTACTCACTCTCATACTACTTGACTCATCTTTGTGAAAAAAAACCCAACCCTTACATATCCACATGCATCCCTGCATATCTTCCATGGAGTCTGGCAATCATAACAAACTTTCCAGCTCATCCAAAGCCTCGACCATGACCAGTTGGGTTGTTACAAAAATAGTTACAATGATTCTTGAAGATCTTTGTGGATCCATCCTGTAATACCCCTAGGCCGAACCCCAACTGTAAATGTAAATATAAATGTACATATGTATATAAGTTGGTGAGATGTTTGATATCTTTTTTTTGCGCACCTTCCATGGTATAGCGTGCACTTGTACTGCACACTAAAATGATGAAGTGTGCACATTCCAGGATACCGCGTGCAACAAACTTAAGTGCGCTCAATTTTGAGGGTAGAGAGCCTTTGTGTATATGTTGTGTTTTGAGGCTGGTGAGCCGGTATGCAGTAAGGATAGTATGCCTGTAATGTAAATGTAATCACACACAAATATTAATGAAAATCACATCACTGCAGCAGACCAACCATGTAAAAGAGTATGGGGGGCTAAAATCCACTAGTTAGGAAAACGAGGCTAAAAGTTAAGGATAAGGGGCTAAGCTAGGGATCTTAAGCGAAAAAGGAATATTATATTAATATTCCTTAAAGTAGAAAGTATGGATAATTATTTTATCCTAAGTTCTATGGATGGGGAGAAGTGGGAAAAAGTAGTTCTCAACATGACAAGTGTCAAGTCGGGAACATGCATACATATAGTTTGGACCTAGTTCATTTTCCCATCATTTCATCATCATTCACTCACTCATTCATCTATCCTCCGTACCTTCCTGTCACTATACCTGTACCCATCCGTGTGCTTGGTTATCTTAGGAGTTGGACTAAATAAGCAGGTTGTCAGTCCCGTGGGATATTGAAGAGGCGGGTTGTCAAGCCCATGAACAATTCTCTCTAGGTGAGAGAATTGTTGGGAATTGATTTCCTGAAGGTGCCAAATTGCAGCTACATGGTTCTGAGACTTCCTATCCCGCCTATTGTTGAAGCCCCAGAAAGAAAGTGGGGTAGCTAAGGGACTGTTGAGCAGAGAAGGGGCACACTTCCTAGGGTGGGAAAGGCATGTGGGGAATGAGGGACTGTAGGCTGTTAGTTCGAGTTGGCACCCGTGCCGGAGTTTTTTTTCCTGTTGTCTGAGATACATCAGCCTGGTTAGGAGTTCCTATACCTGGGTGGAGTTTAGTCCCATCTCGGGGGTGACCCATTGCTGAGAGTTTTGAGCAGTGTGGTCTAATGCTGGGAGGAACTTGAAGGTCTGCACACAGTTGGTGATATTTTTACCAATATAAGTGTCAATTGTGTGTTAAATTACATGTTGCACTATTATTTGTGCGTTTATTTTTATGGGTTTTTCATGTGTGTTTTGCATGTGTATTTTTATTATTATTCTGTATGATTCTGTGAATTTGAAAAGTTTCTATAAGTTTTAATTTTGTATACATTTCGAAAATTTTATGTGGCATAGCCCAGTTGGATGATGAAGATGCTACAATATGGTATCAGAGATCAAGTTTTCAACACTGAGCTTCGATGGGTCGAGCAAGTAGAATTGAAGATAAATTTTACAGAGAATTGATTTTGAAGTGGTCAAAGTTCAAGTTACAGTGCATCCATGGTAAAAATCAGAGGCAATTGCGTGAAATTGGGAAAAAGCCCCAATTTTTGTTGTTAAATTCATGGGAAATTTGAGAAATTTTGCCAAGTTGTGAGATATTCTTAATTTAATATCTGTTCTAGCAAATTCAGACCTAGAATTGGTCGAATTTGAAGTTATAGGGAAGCCATGACAGATGGAGCGAGATTAGTTGACCAAAATTCTCAATTCGTGAATTGAGTTTGGAAAAATTCGTTTCAGGAATGTCAACCAACAACGATTTGTTGTTGCAAAGGTTGAATTGGTGTTATTAGAGTGAAATTGAATAAATTTCATAGTTTTAGAATGTCCACGGTGAAAATTGGAAATTGTTTTTCAAAAGCCCCAATTTCTGTAGCGAAATTCACGAGGAATTGATGCACAGAAAAATGAAGGTGTGCAGGTGTGCGCACTAAAAATGCATGATGCGCAGTGAAAATATTGTGATGTGTGGAAAATAAGGGTGTGTTTTTTTACGCACTAAAATTTGGTACTTTGGAGTACAAGTTAGGATGCGCGGAAAAATATTGTTGCGCAGGTGTGCTCACTTAAATTTGTGTTGCACGGTGCAGAGTTGGTAACACGTGAAAAATAATGGTGCGCGGGTGTGCCCACTTAAATTTGGCACTGCGGGGTGCAGAGTTGGTAATGCGCGAAAAATAACGGTGTGTGGATGTGCACAATTAAATTTGGTGTTGCATGGAGTAGAGTTGGATATGCGTGGAAAATAATTGTGCGTGTGTGTGCAGACTTAAATTTGGTGCTACACGGAGTAAAGCTAATGAAGCACGGAAAAATAATCATGCGCAGATGTGTGCACTAAATTTAGCACTGCTCGGTACCGGTTGGGTGATGCATGTGTAATATTGGCGTGCGTGGTGTGCGCATGCATAATATTGGTGTGTTTGGTGTGCGCATTGAGTATTGACAGAGTGCAGAGGAATTTTGTGGGTGCATGTGCAATGTTGGTATGTAGTGCATGCATGCTGAATATTCCTGCCATGCGATGATTTAGTTAATGGTGCGCGCGGAGTACTGGTGCGCAGTGGGAGCACACTAAAATTTGGCATGGTGTGGCACGTAGAGTGCAATGCACATTGAATATTAGCATGCGACACAAAAATTGCGCGCAATAGGTGTTAGTGCATGAACAAAAATTGTGCACGGTAGATATTGGCACATGGAACAAAAGTAGTGTGCACCAGATATTGGTGCGACAGAGAAGTGATCCACAATAGTTATAGGTGTACGAAATATACATACCTTATGGCATTGCTACGCATGCTAAATATGGGTATACATTTTCAAATCTATACGCCTGAAGTCGTTTGGATGGTCTACAACAACAAAAAACCAGTGAATTTCTGTGACATTTTATACTGTATGAAGGTCATCTTTTTGCAATGCATTTTTGAGGCCCTAAACAACATTTTTGGCTACTGAAAAACCAAGAGAACAGAGTGTACCAAGGTAAAGAGTGTGTACCAAGGTACACTTTGTCTCTGCGGCTCAAATGAAAGAGCCCAGAGATAGTTTTCTAATGGTGTAAACTATTCGTCAAACAAAGCTTTTATGAGGAAGTTACGGGACAAACAATGCAGGGTAAATTTTAAGACCGAGTTAACTTCAAAGGGTCATAACATTCTTCTCTGGAATTCGATTGAGGCATAGGAGAAGTCTATGGAAATCTATTGAACCATAAAACACGTTCATGGAGTTGAATTAAAATTTTGGGCATATAAAAATGTTTGAGATGGCACAAAAGGTACATGTAGCATTCAAGGCCAAAAACATGAATTTGCCTAGAACTTTGGCAAGCTATAACTAGCAGCCCAGAACCCAGAAAGAGGTGAAACTTGGAAATACTGTGCAAAATATGTATATGAAGAAACCCAATTGGGTTCATTCCAAAAATCCCTAGTAGTTATGATTCTTATTTATTATTATAATCATTTAGCACATTAGCTGCATAAATAAGATCATTGAAAGATAGGAAATCGCAAAAACAATAGAGACACATAGATTACCTGGGAAACCCTCATGGGGAAGAAAACCCAACAAAACTTCCTTAGTATAGATAGACCAGAAACAAAGCAGAAGATCCTCCTCTACTCCTTCACTAGGAAAGAGTAGTGCACTACTTAACCAAGAGATACCAAGACATAGACCAAAACCCTCCTTAACATCACCCCTAGTTGCAGTAGGTTCTCCTCCAAGAATTGTGCACTACAGAGCTAGTTGGTGACTGTGTCCAAATGAGGTGTTGGCCTCCCTTATAAATAGTGGACTAGCCAGTCTAAAATTAGGTATGGGACGACCTATCACTTTATGCTCTTAATTTACTTTAATAGTCAAGGCACAAAAGGGTCGACTTTTGCAAAGGCACAATAGGGCCTAATTAATAAATATAATATAATAATATTATTCAACTCTCCCTTTTAGGTAGAATGTTCTTCGAAGTTGTAATATTTCAACACTCCCCCTTAACAAGAAGGGTATTCTACGAACAACATTAATAACAACTAATTGGACTCAATACAACATCAGGAGGAGGAGACATCGTCATCAGCATCCAGAACACTGTCTGTCATATATATAGGTCATCAGAAGTTTTTCTCATCATCAACATTAGTAGAAAATGAACATGATCATCATTTGTAGCGCGGAGCTGGAGTAACATCATCATCATCAACAACATGAAGCTGGAACATCAACATCAACAACACGAAGCTGGAACAACAACATCAATGGAAACATAATGAGATAGGAGCATCAACAACATCATGAATAACCTCAATAACAATGGGCACTCCGACAGACCATCCATCTGGACCTTACGGGATCTGTCCAGGGATAATAAAATCCCCTAGGATATAAATCCTAACGAGCCACCACACTACTAACCACAACAAGTATATACATACATAGGCACTCTAAAAGACCGTCCATTCGGACCTTACAGGATCTGTCCAGGGATGATCAATCGCCTAGGATATAAATCCTAACAAGATGCCCTGCTGGAGGTCAGGATACCATAGTATCATCAGCGTCACTCCCCCTTTCAAGGGAAGTCCTTTTGGACTACACCAAGCTTGTCTCAGAATTACTCAAACTTGACATGAGACAGGGCCTTAGTCAACACATATGCTACCTGCTCATCTGTGCCAACATACTGGAGCTTCAGAACTCCCTTATGTACCATGTCATGAATGTAGTGGTATCGGATCTCAATGTGCTTCATTTTATCGTGGAAACTGGGTTCTCTGCCATCTTTATGCAACTATGGTTATCAGAAAAGATCACGATAGCATCCATCTCTAGGTCAAAATAGACCCATTAACAACTTCCAAAGCTATATGGCTTCACAACTGGTGGAGCATGCTACAATGTACTTTGCTTCTGCCGTACTGAGAGAAATACTCGATTGCCTCCTGTTTTTCCATGAAGTCATGGCTAACGCCAAATTGAAACAACATCCCGAAGTGTTTTTTTCTGTCTTAAGCCATTCCAACCCAATCTGAATCAATATAGCCATACAATCTGAAGTCACAATCT
The DNA here is from genome assembly GCA_009831015.1 of Picea engelmannii. Lineage (NCBI taxonomy): Eukaryota > Viridiplantae > Streptophyta > Pinopsida > Pinales > Pinaceae > Picea > Picea engelmannii. Next base: position 8,860 of record ML830450.1, on the reverse strand, counting down.
CCAGTATAATAGAAGCCATAGTCCAACGTACCCTTAAAGTATCCCATCACATGCTTTGTAGTTAGAAGGTGAACACGTCTAGGCTCCACCAAATATTGACTCAAGGTGTTCACAACAAAGCATATATCTATTATGGTATTCGTCAGATACATCAACGAACCAATCATTTGTTTGTATAGAGTAACATCAACTATTTCTGACAAAGTATCAATCAATAGCTTCATATTTGTCTCCTTAGGAAAGGACATGGATCTACAGTCCATCATGTCGAATCTCTTCATAATTTCCACAACATACTTTCCTTGATTAAGGAAAATCTCTTCTGGGCTCTGCCATATTTCAAGACCTAAGAAATAGTGCATCAGGACTAGGTCCTTCATTTCAAATTCAATGGCAATCTTCTTACAATTTGTTATGAGATTTTCTTCATCTATTAAGAATAAGTCATCCACATATAACAACAATATAATTGGTCCATCATTCTCAATCTTGAAGTAAAGGTTGGGATCATATTTACTCTTGGTAAATCCCAAGCTCATCAGAAAACTATCAATCCTTCCATACCAAGCTTTTGGAGCTTGCTTCAACTTGTAGACATGAGTCTTCGTGTTTGAAACCAATTTTTCACATCACATTGTACCAACCCGGTACACTTGCTTAGCTGCAACTCAATTTGCATAATCATGTGTCGGTTCTATGTGCTTTCTGCAAAGCACTATTTGTCTCACTGCCTGAGAGTATGTCCTCTAATTTTTCTGCAACTGTTCCTTTTGGAACTGGGACTCTACACCTACAACTGCTATTTATGAAGCTAAGAATGATTTCTATATTCTCACTGTAGCTGTTGAAATCTGAGAGTAGCTTCTCTATTCTATCATGGCAACAACATCATCTGAAACTGAGAGTGGTTGATACTGAAGGTAGCTTTTCTTATTTCATGGAGGCAAATCAAACTCGTAAATAGGGACTACTCCCTCTGAATCTCATACTATTTCGGAATCATGGTTGTTCTGGTTGTCTTTGTGAACATTGGAACTATTTCTTGGATTACTGGAGAAAGTGTCTCATCATAGTCTTCTCCCTCTTTCTAGGAGATTCCTCTGGACACCAATAAGAGTTTTTACATCTTTATACTATTATCTGCAACCTGCTTGTTCTGTTAGATCAATCTTGGAAGTCACCACTGACTTCCCTTCTGGTCTCAAGGAAAAATTCATATCCCATTTCTTCTGACAGGCTTCCTCCTCTGTCACTAAAACAAGGGAATATTCCTAGGAGATTCCATGTCTCGTAGAAGTCTCGGAAGCTACGATCTAGTCTTATCAACTTATGGCATCTGTTTGTCCGTCCTGGGAGACGTCTTTTTTTTTTTTCATCTGATCCTATCTGAGATCAGGCTCACTCTGAGTCTCCATGCTCCCTCTAAATCTTGACTTCTTCTGAGTCTATATAATCTTCGGAGCCATCTTCTCCCTCTGATATGGCACATCAATGCTATATGTCTTTGCGTCCTACAAAGTGTGATGGGACCATGTTGGTCTCTTCTTAGTTACTACATTGATTTTGGGTAGGCCCTTCTGGCTCTACTAACTCTTCATGATGAGCTAAAGAGTGATCAAATGCACTAGAGGGATTTGTTTTGTTATCTTTGGAGCCTTCTTCTCCTCATGTTTTGTCTTCATATGAGATGTTGTGTATCTAGCAAAGTAGCTTCTTCTTCTTCTTCTTCGATACATGGATGTATATGGTCATGTATACAACTTGGATAGTCTGCTCCATGTCTCATCTAATATGTTGTCTCCTGCAACCGTCACTATTTCTCCCTTAGGGTTATCACCTGTCACTTGCCCGGAACAAGAGTAACAGGGGAGAAACAATAGACAAGAATAATACTCTTTATAATAGTAATAAAAACAACAATGAGAACGATCGTCACAATATCTCCTTCAGAGCTATCACTTGTCACCTGCCTGAAACAAGGGTAAAAAGTAAGAAATACAATAATAAGGAATGAGAGAAACACTAGTGTTGTGATCAATCATTCCTCCATGGTAACCTGGAAACAAAACATGAAGTTTCTCCTAGAAGAGATGTTAGTTATATCTATTAAATGAATATAGTAAGAATTTATCTCAATAGTGCTCACATGCTATCAAGTATTCAATAATAAAACTTTTCAAATATTGCTATCACAACTAGTGTTTAGAAGTTATCAAACTTGATATGTGTAAATTTGAATCTTATCAATTTAATCAATCAAACCTGGAACTTGGAGTCTTGTCCTCAATAATGAGTGT